>JAOXYD010017345.1:0-14792 GCA_028565735.1 Pinacopodium congolense
CCAAATCAGTTAGTTACGTAGGCATGAGTTTCATTATTAATACTCTTGCATTGCATTATAATGTTAATTTAAAGGCTTATCTTAGAAAGTCACCTCATTATTTTAACATTGAGCATTTGAGAAGATTGGAGATACTGGAGCCTCATTCCAATGCGCTCCGAGATCCACTTACTAGAACTACTGTTACTAATAGGAGAAGCAAGATAGCACCATCTATACTGATGGCCTCCCACACCTCTTCAAATGATGGAGTCAGTCCTTAAGATATATATATATATACAGAAGATGAATGGTGGAAACAAGAACTCCACGCGATGAACACACATATTTAATTATTGATTAATATATTAATAAATGATTGGAGGGTTGAACAGATACCATCAAATTGCAAGTCTAGCAAGTCTTAATGTAGCGGCACTCTTAAGAACAGAAGTGCAAAAAGTATTTCCATCTCTAGAATATAGACATGTCCACCCCAACAACATCTCTGCCAGAATCCCTATAAGCTTTCTCTACCCTTTTATTTTCTTTTTCAATTATTGGTTTTTTTTTCATTTTTTATTTTATTGTGTTGTTAGTTTTTTTATTACTTATGTTTCTGTTCATATTAAGGACAATATGTTGTCTAAGTGTGGGGAGGTCTCACTTTATTTATTATTTCCATGATGCATGTCATTTACATTTTATTTTTTGCCTTTTACATGGAATTTGCATCTAAGTCATTATGATGTATTATACCATGATATTTTATCATTCTAGTTGAAATGAGATTGAGTTATGTTCTTGAATTTGAATTAGGCTTCTTGAATAGAAGGTGGACCATGCTGATTGATTAAATTAGTTGGTTGCATAAACTTTGTTAGAAATTGATACTTGAGTGATTAGGCAATGGGTGAAAGCTTGATGGATTTTCATATGAACCTATATGAGGAATTGAGCCTATATGACTCAATTCTAAAGTCATTTAATTTTCCATATTATATGCGATACTTCCCTAAGTGTATTAGCTTTAGAACCTGCTTTTATTAGGTTTGAAATTACTAGATGCGTGTTATAAATAAATGATTAAGACCATCTCTACTTTTAACACCTTCACTTAAACGACCCACTTGATTCATTATCTTTTGTAACCATTTTTTAGCCTTTACCCATTTTTTGTTTCTAAAGTAATCACCCAATTTTAAAACCTGAAACACATTAGCCTTACCCAATCACAAGTCTAATAAAGTGCTAAGTAAACATTGTCTATAGTTTGGGAAATTTAGTTTACAGTTCCTTTTGAGATGATTTCTGAGGTACCTCTACTTATGTTATGTACATTTTTGTTGTTATTGTTTCTTTACTTTTGCGTTTAAAAAATCTAGAAGAAATACAAAGAAAAAGAAATAAATAAGGCAGTAATAGTTAGTGATGAGTAGTCAGTTGTATTCTTAATATCTCATAATTTATATTTGGTTGTCCTTTTACACTTAGAATTTTATGAAACTTTGTGAGAAACCCTTCAAACCTTTTTCATGCACCTTAACCCAAGCCCAACTATAACCCTAAACAAAAGTCCTTTTGATCCTGATAGTATGTAATCTAGATGGAAGAAAATTGGTGAATTTGCAAGCATATGGTAGTGTGGTTTCCTAACCTTTAAACACTTGAGTGAAATAAGTGAAATCATGAGGAAAATCCATCTTAGTTTTATGGTTACCTTTGATCAATGGTATTATAAGTTAATTATAGTTTTTTGAATTGATGAAACTAATTATGATGTGCGAAGTAGTTTGACATTCGATTTTGCCAATGTTTGAAAGATTGCATACACTTAGTCTCTTTAAAAACAAAAGGATAGAATGTAATGGTTGTGTTTAATTTGCTTTAGGACAAGTAAAAGCTTAAGTGTGGTGAAGTTGATATCTGTGTTTTAGGCTTTAGTTTTTCTAAGTGTTTAGTTTGTTAATTACCTGTTTTATAGTATGTTTAGGATTTTGTTTATTCTTGTTTTCTTGTTTTTATTCCTTTCTTGTTTTCAGTATGTTTTATGTTTTTAGTGTTAAATTATTATTATTTTTATGTGATCAAGGTATCTTATGTAAAGCTTTCAGTTGATGTGATTTAGGTAGAGCTAGAGGCCATAAGAAGAAGTATGAAAGCTGAAGAGATGAAAAATAAAAAGTGTTTTGGCAGTGGCTGCATAGCTACGCCGGTGGGCTAGGGTAGGTCACGAGCATGGCCCTTTGCCATTACATCTAACCATACTCATTGCCTTCCTATTCATGTTCATCCCCCCCCCCCCTTTTTTTTACTTTATTCAAACTTATTTTTTGCTTATTTGAGACAAATGGCACACTCTTGTAAGGCGTATTTAGAGGCACCCAAACGTAGACATGCCATCAAGAATAAAGAGAGCAATCAAGACATGGAGAAATCATTTATTGAGGGTTTATGTTCTAGAGCTTGCCCTTGGACAAGGAAGGTGTTTTCGAGAGCTTTACAAATAAGGAATAGATTGGTCATAAAAAAATTCACAAGTTCTTCTCTACAATGTGGAAGTGATGGTAGGATTACGTTTACAGTTGTTAACTTTATCTTCTACTCATGAAGGTAGGTTAATCTTGGACTTATTTATATTATAAGTGGCTAATCTTATTTTAGGATTTTTTTGTATGAAATATTTGTGAACTCTTGTATATTGATTCAATGTTATGAATATTTGTGTTATCTATTGAGCTTAAACAATGCAACAAATCTAGAGAGTGAGTTTGTTAATCTGTGTTAAACGTACAATGAGAGTTGGTACTTATAGATAACAAGTTTATTGATTTATTAGAAAGAGCTTTCAATAGGTTAATATGTTGCCTATAGGATTTCTTCATAATTAGTTGGGCTTTTGGGAAAGACTGTGTTAATTGAGAGATTGAAAGGTGAATCCTAATTTACTTAACATAGGAAAATTAGTTGCACCTTTGAAAGGGTAATTAAAAAATCAGGATATCTTGGGCCAAATACAAATTAAATCAATCAATCAATAGGGGGAAAATAGGGATAAAAAAAGTTTTATTCTGTAATAGTTATTTTTATCTAAGTTCTAGTTTATTATTTTTATATTGAATTCATTGATAATTTGCTTGTAATTTAAGTTTTTAGTTTTTTTGGAATTAATCTGAATATGTTCCTTTAATAAAAGGTAATTTAAATTAATAGTGTGACTAATTTCAATTGTTGTGGGACGATATCCACTTATACCATAAGTCTACGACCCGTTCACTTGTGTTATTAGTGGAAAGCAAGTTAGTGGTTAGCTTAATGACTAACACCTTATAAAAGGCAAATAAATTGAGTTTAATGAATCATCTTTTTGACATTTCCACATCCTTTAAAGAAAATATTAATTAATCACCTAATTAATTAATTTCATAAGTAGAATAGTTGAGATGTTGCTTAAGTCTTTTTACGCGAAGTTGAATATTTTGTTGTGAATAACCTCCGATTACTCTACTGTGTCACAATAACTCAATTGACTATTATTCCCACTCATAACTTCAAATCTTATATACATATATATTTATTATTTTCTTTTTCTTTATTTTCCTTCTCTTTCTTTTCTTTTTTTATACACATATACATAAGATTAGAAATCAAAGGAGTGGTTCTGCATACTTATTTAACTAATTAAGAAATTATTATTATTATTATTATATTTTTTGGTGTTAATTCTGATTCTTTTTCTTTAAATGATGAAAGCACCTTAAAAGAAGTTACAAAATTACTCAGAAAGTTGCAATTCATATGTGGAATATCATTCCAATTATTAGGTATCTACAATCCAAACTGTGAAATGGGTTAAAGGCATTTAATCATTAATAGTCAAAATTAATCAAATAACATTTCAAATTGCCAAATTAATTGAATTCAAATGAAAGCATGAACAATAACAAGGGTCAAAATCAATTTTTTTTTCACAATTTATAAACTATGATGAAAGTGATGATAAATCAAATTACTATAAAACAAACAAAACTCAAGTGAAAAAATAGATCAATATGATAAATCCCTCTCCCACACTTAAACTAAACATTGTCCTAAATGTTGAAAATAGAAAATGAAAAGCATAATGTAGGAGAGTAGGGAAAGAAATACACCCATGTAATATAGACTTGAAAGATTCGATGGTGTAATGGAATGGATGTTCAGGAACTGAAATCAAAAGTAAAACAACACAGAAAAATAGCCAAAATTAACTCCACTCTTATAAATATGGAAATCAAATATAACAAGGAGTAACATAGATAAAAAATAGTCATTAGATCTAATTAAAAAAAATCAACTTATACTACGAAAGGGAAACCTATACTACTAAAATTAAAAAACAAAATGAATAACCAAAATAACTAAAAAGATCTTCAATAAATAAAATCAGACCTTATTACATACCTTTAAACTATCTTAAAACATTAAAACATAAATTCAAACCTGGAAAATTCATTTAAGCACACATAATCATCAAAGCATACAAAACATGCATCTTAAGCCACATACTTTGATAAATCTACAAATATAAGTTGAAATAAGTAGTTTAAAAGTTAAAAAACAAGTTTAGAAATCTTCTGGACAAGTCTTAAACTTCTTAATTTGATCTGGACATCAACATAGCTTCATATTCCATAAGATCTTGCAAGAAAATCAAAGAACATTCAAGAATATAAACACTAGAACATGAACTTTGATTAATCTAGAAAATAAGAGAAAATAAGTAATAATCTGAGTTAGGAAAGCCCTTATGATGGTTTAGAAACTCAGATACACGTCTTAGCTTGAAACTCCAACAAAATAGCAACTCAAAATACACAATATAACTCGAATTATAAGTGTTTGTAGCCTAAAACATCTAAAAAAATCTAAGAGAGAAGTAAGAGCTTCTCTATCTAATGTGTTATGCAACCTCTGAAGACTCCCACTTATGCTAGCTGAAAAAGGGTATAAGATAGGAAGATGTTACAGCTAATAAGATATGAAGTTGGAATTGCTGACTGCTCCTATAACGGCGGGTTGCACCGCTGCATAACAACGACCGAGAGGGTGCCGTTGAGGGTTGAATTATGTCTTTTAAATGACACCTTGATCATCCTTTAACATGACCCTGCTAGGGTGCCATTGATGGATTGATTTAAGATATTTTCTTCTCGTTTTTTTCTCCAATCTTCATCATCAAGATCTATCCTACAAATTAAATATAATAAGACATAAATTTAATAATTTAGCACTGAATTAGAGATCATAATTTAGTAAATTAACCATTAAAATTCTATCAATTTAACCCCTAACAAGCTTTGGATGATATTTTATTAGCATGTGCACCATTTATTTTAATGTTAAATGAGTTAATTTGTGTCTTGATTTATTGTATTTGCATGTTAGCATCAATTTGAAGTTGAAATCCAAGAAATGATGTAAAATGGTGCTGAATTTGGAGTAAAATGGTGGTTCATACCCAGCCTATGTTTTACTCCTGAAGACCTACATTTTACACCAGTTTAGAACTTAAACGGTGGGAGTTAAATGGCGCCGTTCAATTGTTCTTCAAGTGTCGTTTAAGTACCAGTTAAGAAATTTTCAGCTGCAACTTGGCCACTTGTTTCCTTCTTACAGGGGACATATATAAGAAGCCCGAAAACCTATTTTTATAGAGATTAATAGATATTAGACTCTTCAAGTTAGAGATTTAGTTTAGGTTTTCTCTTTTCTTCTTTTGGATAGGGTTCTTTTTTTGTTTTTCCATTTCCAGCCTTGTTATGTGATTTCTAGGTTATTGTAAGCATTCCTAAAAGTTTTTCAAGGTGTTTTAAGGTTATATAAAACTTTGAAGCAATATTTGGTGAAATCTAGAGCCTTCTTTACCTTATTTCATCCCTTTTGTTCATATTTATGCAAGAACATGGACTATCTTGATTATAATCCAAATTTCTTGTATGTTTATAATGTTTGAATCTTAATTGTAGCTTTGGATAGTTCTTGAATGCCTTAAGTGCATGATTAACACAAGTTTGGAGGATAATCTTTGTTTATGTGAGTGCTTAATGCTTGTTTTAGGTTTGTCACTTAAAATATGATTAAAGATGGTTTACTATCTGGCAATTTCCACCTAAATCATTGGAAAAATCTGTAAACAATAGGGTTTAATCCTTGCATCTGAGAAATCTACCTTGCTTATTATGAGGGCACTAATCGTAAGTGAAATTTAGGATTAGAACTTCTTAAACTTTAAGCCTAATGCCTATTAATTGATAGAATAAGCAAAGATCAATTTAGGACGGTTAGAGATAAGGCGTAGACTTAACCATATTTTTTCTTGAATTAGTGAAGGCCCTAGATTAGAGATTCCAAAATTTCATAATTTACTTAAGTCATTTTATACTTAATCCTTAGCTTATTAATCAACTTGGTAATTTTACTTCAATCAAGGCTCCATAACATAGCTAGGAGAGTTTTTAGGTTTTTTTAGTCCAATTAAACCTTTTTGTCTAAGCCTTGAGTTTCCTTAGATAATTGTAATCCAATTTCCTTAGTAGGTCATACAATCAAGTTCTCTGTGGTTCGACATTTCGGAGTCTTAAATATGATCCTCTTTATTACTTGTGACTAGTACACTACAGATAAGTTGATTTTGCATTTGATTAGAATTGAATGTGAATTGATTGAATTATTGAAGTTAAAATAGCGTTACCAAATCAACGTAACAAGTTTTTGACGTTGTTGCCGAGGAACTTGATTATTGTGTGATATTAAGAAGACATTCCTCTCAATTACTTTAATGTGTAAATATTGTTTATATTGTGTTCTTTTGTTTTTTTTATTTCATGTGTTCTTTGTTTTCAATGTTTTCTTTATGTATTGTTTGAGCAGTGGAGCAAACATTGCAAGGATGTGTAGGCAAGATGACTATTGGCATGTTCGCCAATGGTATGAGCTAGAATGAATGGGAATTATGGAGGCAATGATGTGTATGATTCAATTAACAATCTTTATACCCTTGATTCAATAAATTTTTTTGATTTCCCTTATTATGAATCATCTTATAATAAATAATATTTATATTTATCTTATTTTGAAGAGCCTTCAAGTGATGTTCAATGTCAAATTTGTGACTTAGTTTATCAATGTTTGGGTAAGCATCCACCTAATCCTCAATCGACTATGGCTAGGTTGAAAGCTTCTTGTCCAAATTAGAAAGAGGAATTATTAGTCAATCTTAGGCAAAAAATTTCTGATGAACCTTCCTAACCCACTCCATTTGAATCAGATGTGCTAGAATTCTTATCCCTTAGAGAGTGGTAGGCAAGACTTTTTAATGCCTTATGTTTGGAATGAATCTTCATTTGGACAATCTTGACACTTTTATATAAATGTTGACCAATTTGAATTCTATTTGTCAAGAAAATAATGATATTAATGTGGAAGAGTCTTGGTCATCTACGCCAAGTCTTAAGAATGAAGCGTGTCAACCCTTTGAAGAAACCTTGGAAAGTGATGAATTACTCTATGCTTTTATGGTTCAATTTGCTCAAAATGTAGCCAAACCTATACATGATGTTGAAGCCAATGAAGTGGGGATGTTAGCTTTGTCACATGATGAAGCAATGGATGAAATTCTTAATGAAAAGATCATTAGTGGAGAGGATAAGCCCTTTGTTGCTTCAAATGACCATTCTTTAAGAGTTTGTGATGAGATTGATGAGTTTAAATAAAGTGAAATGCCATATGAGCCTTTAGATTTTATAGGTATTGCTACTTGTATTCCTAGGCCTAAAGTTGTAATACTTGATTAGTTACCTAGTTATTTTGCGAGTTTTAATTGGATTTTCATCAAGGGTATGATTTATAGTTCATGGAAAACCTTATAATTTATAGTTCATGGAAGAACCTTTTAAGAGGTATAAATGCCCTTCTAAGCTTGGTTGGCCTCTTTGGAAAGTATATATTAAATCTTATTCTTAGTAAGCTCAATTTTTATTTGAAAATTCCCTAAATTTAAAGTCCAACTAAAAGACATTGAAGAAATCCTTTTTAGGAGGCAACCTAACCCTTTTATGAAGTCTATTTGATTAAGTAAGTGTGATTTAGTTTTAAGTTAAGTTAGTGTGCCTTTGAGTGTGTTTTCTTTAAAATGCTTTTAAGTCTGTAGCTAGTTCTTTTGATTTTGAGCTTCAAACTCTTATGGACAATCTTTTTAACTGCCTTTTTAAAGTTGCTTTTAACTTGTTACGTATGTTTTTCTTGTGTTTTCGCTTAGTCTTTTAGTTAGTTGTATTAAGTCCTTTTCCTTTAAGTTAAGTTTCTTTGTAATGCTTTGAAGTTATCTTTATTTTTTGTAAATTGCTTTAATTGTGTTATGTCCTAGTTTTTAGTTGTTATTTTAGTGTGTTTTCAATTTGGTTTAGTGTTTTTTATGGTTATTTTATGTTTTATAGTTTTTTGTTTTAAGTTAAGTCTTTATTTTTCTTGGTTCTTTAGCCCTTTCTTTTTGATTTAAGAGTGTTTTTAGTGTTCTTAAGCTTCATCAATGTTCAATTTGTGTATTTAAATCATTTAGATTGACTAAGACTTGAATTAGGATTGATTTGGAGCAAAATTGGTTAAGTTTTGGTTGAAAATTTCAGTTCTAAAAAGTAAAACGACAGGGGCAATATGGTGCTCCTAGCCTACGTTCTACTCCCTTCTCTGGGGAGTTAAATATGACTAATTAAATGGCACCGTTTAACTCCCCAGATATAGCCTTTTAACTCCCTGAAATGCATAGAAACGATTCAACTTCCCCTTTCTTCTCCAGCAACCCTATTTTTCTATTCAAACTTGACCCTACACCCTTTTTATTTTCAAATCACCATAAATACTTCAATTCGTAGCCAAATTTCACGTTCTTGGTGTCTATTTGAAGCTTTTTCATTCTAAATCGATATATTCCATCATTTAGACTAGAATCATCCTAAAGTTTTCACAATATACTCTGAAAATATTTGATAATATTAATCTCCTCTAAATTTCTTTTTCCATTGTTTAGATGATTCTGACCTCCAATTGCTTTGATATTGGTACCATTATGTTAGAAATTTGATTACCTTTCTATTGGTACTAATTTCATTAATTAATTTTATCATTAAATTTGTTTTATGCCAAACAAATTTTCTAATTTTTCTTGGTTTTTTTTGAATTGTTGATAAATGTTTATTAAACTATTTTTTATTCGTGTGGCACCTAGGAGGTCTACTCGAGTATCTAGCTCTGAAGCTCAACCCAAATTTGATTGTTCTAGGTTTATGAACTAAGAGAATGCTGATTGGTATGAGGCTTAACACAATAACGAGTTCATAGTGGAGTGATCTATTGAGACAAATGTGGAAGTTGAATTTCAACTTTCGCCTCTGTTCTGAGCTGTCCAGTGGCTCCCTTTATTAATGCTTGTTGGCCCATGCTATCCCTTATTGGTGAAAGAATTCTTCACCAATATCGATAAGAAGAATGTTACAGACCTATTGGTGATTGGGTCATCAGTTCTAGGTATTCCTATTGAGCTTACTCGTCCTTTTCTCACAGAATTCCTAGGAGACTAGATGATGGAGATTTATTTATTCATAAGGGTGATAGGGTTCGAGGTGATTCAGTTGGCTTTGATCCCTCATTTTCAATGGATCTTCCTAGAGCTCAACTAGGTTTGGTTAATCCGCCTAATTATGAAAGCTATCCTACTTCTCAGTTGACCATTAGAGATCATATTGCTATTGCTATTTTTAATAACAATGTTCATCCTAGAGTGAGTGGTCTTAATGAGCTTCGATTTGATGATACCTATCTTTTATTTAAGCTACTTCATGGCTTAGGAGGCATTGAGGGATTGCCTTTAGTGGGTTTCATTTTACAGAGTATGACAAATGTATTTCGCCATACCCGTTCTCCCAAAAACTTTTGCTTTCTGGGTTTGCTTATGAACATTTTCGAGAGAGCCAGCGTTCCTTTTGATGGTCAGTTGGCAGTCAATTCCACCAACTATGTTTCTTATTCTATTATTGAGCTTTGTTCATATTATAAAGTTAGTAGGCAGCGGAGAAACACTTTATTTAGGCCTTTATAAGTGGGTGAGCATGTTGATGACCCTGATATTCCTGCTCTTGTTGCTGCTTTCGAGGAGGGTCAGGGCAAGGCTTCATTTGAAGCCATGCCAAGTGTTCATAGGCCTCATACAAACACTTCCATTCCAGCTTATGTTCCTCCTGTGCCACCTACTAAAACTCCTTCTAGTGCTTTAATGGGGGCCTTTTCACGTTTTGAGAGCTTTATGCAGACTGGCTTTACATTTATTCACTCCTAATTGGATGGGATGGCATAACACTTAGCTAGCATTGACCAGCATCTAGATAGGATTTAGGAGTCTAGGTGAGCTACGACTAATGATGATCCTAGTTCTCCTCTTTAGTTTTTATGGCTTACACATGTTGCATTTGGATGTTGCTCTTTTGCTTGTTTTCAATTTTATTTCCTTTCGAGATTAGTTATAGCTTGCTATTTTTGCTGTATTTTGATGACTCTTATCTATTTTTGGATTTTGTTGATATGGTACCTTGACATTATATTATCACATATACGGAGTTGCTTTTATGATTATTTTTGGTTTCAGTTACTTCCATTTTCTTTTATTTATGGTAGTTGTAGTAAGTCCAGATATATTTTCAAGATTTACTTCAACGAAGCATTCACATTATTATCTACTTATTTCGGGTGCTTTCTATTACTTTTCCCCTTATCATTGTGCTTTCTTTTTGGTTTATGTACATTGGTGACAATGTTCAATTAAAGTGTGGGGGTGGGATTAGAAGATTTAAGTTGTTCCACATGCTTATTTTTACTTGTCCACAAGTTTATCTTTTTATCATCTCTAATCAATCTATAATGTTTTGCAAAAAATGTTTCGATCTTGATCCTCACATTGGCAGGTTTTTCCTTTTGAATTTCAATATTTTCACAAAATAAGATGTTATCCTTTTGATTCTTATGATTGATGAGCTTTTATTCTTAATTGATTTCATGCTTTTAACAAGTAATTCCTTATTGATTTGTTATAACATTCCAATTCTAAACTAATCTTTCTAAACTAAATGTTTCATCCTTGATGCAATTTCATTATCTTCTGTCAAAAAAAGAAAAATTGAAAAAATGTAAAGAAATGAAATGAAAAAAAGTGGAAAAAGAAATATAATAAGAGAAAAATGAAAGGAAAGAAAAAAAATAATGAAAAGTGGGCATTTATTTTATTCACTCCACTGGCTTTTAACCAATTGGTTTGAGGTTATGACTGGTACATAAAACCAGTTGCTGAAAGGTTGCTCAATCCAGTAAGCCAAGGGTTATTCACGAAAAAATGTTCACCTTTGAGTAAGAAAGAGTGAGTGACTTCTCAACTAAAGCTAGGCCCACATTATTTTTTCTTTTTAGTGCTTAAGCTTAAAGATATGGATTTGTGTTCATTGATGCCACTTCTTATTTGGTGTATATTCATTTTAAGATTGAAATGGAATTATGATCATAGGATGAATTTAAAGAAGTTTTCTCTTTTCTTCCTTAGGTAAGGGTTCTTTTTCTATTCTTCCTTTTCCAACCTTGTTCATGTGATTTCCAAGTTTTTGTAAGCATTCCTAAGAGTTTATTGAAGTGTTTGAAGTTGTATAACACTTTGGAGCAATATTTAGTGAAATCTTAGGATCAAACAATATCTACCTAAATCATTAGAAAAATTTGTAAACAAAATGATTTAATCCTTGGATCTTAAAAATCTACCTTGGTTATCATGAGGGCACAAAACTTAAATGAAATTTATGGTTATAACTTCTTAAAGTTTAAGCCTAATGCTTTTTAATTGATGAAATTACCAAAGATCAGTTTAGGATGGTTAGAGATTACTTAACCATAGCTTGTCTTGAATTAGTGAAGGCCCTAGATTAGAGATTCCAACATTTCATAACTTAATTAAGTCATTTTATACTTAATCATTAGCTTATTAATCAACTTGGTAATTTTACTTCAATCAAGGATCCATAACATTGCTAGGAGAGTTTTTAGGTTTCTTTTTAGTCCAACTAACCTTAGTAGGTTATACAATCAAGTTCTCTATGGGTTCGACATTTCGGAGTCTTAAATGTTCTCCTCTTTATTACTTGTGACTGGTACATTCCCGATAAGTTGATTTGGTATTTGATTAGAATTGCATATGAATTGAATGAATTATTGAAGTTAAAATAGCTATACCAAATCCACCTAGCAAAACTGCATAACCACCATTCAAGTTAGAGAAGTGAAGAACAACGTCGCCACCTTCAAGGAAAAATTAGAAACTTACTCTCTAAGCCAAAGCCAAGCTCTAAATTTCAACATAGAGACTTGAAATTCAAGCATCAAAAGTCTCATTAAGCCTTCATTTTCTGATTTTTAGGGAAAAAATGGAAGAAAATCACTCTTATATTTATTTTATTTTTGTTTTTTTCAATATGTTTTGTATTTTGAAGAACATGAATATGGTTGAAACCATTTTTATTATGAGTGGCTAAAGTGTTTTTGAGATTTTTTGTTTGATTTATTTATGAACCTTTGGTTGTTGATTTAAAATTATAAATGTTTGTGTTATTTTTTGAACTTAAACCGTGCATTAAATCAAGAGAATGAGCTTGCTAATCTATGTTAAATGTACATCGAGAGTTGGTTTTAATAGACCTATTGATAAAAAGTTATTGATTTATTTGGAAGAGATTTCAATAGATTGATATACTGCCTACAGGATGGCTTCATATCTAGTTGAATGTTTAGAAAAGGTTTTGCATATTGAGAGATCCCAAAATTAATCCTAATTTATTTAACTAGTGACATTTAGTTGCACCATGTCACTAATTAAATATGTCATTAGGAAATCTTGGGCCAAGCATAAATTGAATAACAAAATAGAGGGAAACAAATAGGGATAACGACAAGTCATAACTTTTAATCTTAATTTCTCCATGTTTTAGTTTGAAGTTATGGATTTGGTTGCATTGCTTTCTTTTACCTTATTTTTTAGTTGATTTACTTATTTTTTTAAAATTTTTTGAATAAGTTTCCTAAAAAAAACACAACTTGAATTGAGTGGTGACTAACTACAATCCTCATGGGATTGATATATGATTTTTACTATAAGTTGCGATCTATATACGTACAATTTTGAGCGTATAAATAGTTTTGATTTTACAATCAACAATTTTTTAACGGACATCATAACCAACAAACGCACTTGGGAGGATAACAAAATAGTGGCGTTAATGAGAAGTTGCAACTTAATTGTCACTAGCCGCATTCCATCCAAGTTACAAGATTTAGAGAGTTTTACTATACCTTGTGTTGTTTTTAACATGGCATTTTCTAACAATTTATGTTATTTAGGAGCAAGTATTAACTTTATACCTTTATTATTTTTAGGAAATTAGGGCTAGATGAGTTCAGGCCAACTTCCATGCTCATCCAATTGGTGGATCAAACAACAAGGAAGTCAATTTGATTGGTGGAAAATGTGTCTGTGAAAGTGGATAAATATTTCATTCTAGTTCATTTTGTGGTGCTTGATTTTGAGTAACATAGAAGTTGCCTATTGATCCTAGGTAGACCATTCATGAACACTAGTAAGACTTTGATTGATGTCCATAAGGGAATGTTATTTAACTAATGACATTTAGTTGCATATTGAGAGAGGGTAACTAAAACTTTAGGAAATCTTGGGTCAAGTATAAATTGAAACAATAAACCAGAGTGAAAAAAATAGGGATAATGACAAGTCTCAACTTTTAATCTTGATTTCTCCAATTTTCAGTTTGCAGTTTTGGATTTGGTTGTGTTGCTTTCTTTTACCATTAATTTGTCTTTATTTTACTTATCTTTTAAAAAAAATTTTAATCGATGAGTTAAACAAAGCATAACTTGAATTGATTGGTGATTAAATAAAATCGTCTTAGGCTTGATATCTACTTTTTACTATAAGTTACAATTCGTATACTTACAGTTTTAAGCATAAAACTAGTTTTGGTTTTACAATTAAAAAAGTTTTTATCACCGGTACTGGGGATTGTTTTGTTTAGTATCTTGTTTAGGTTTGGTAACTTTAATTTAAGAGTTTTTTTTATACTTTTCCTTGTGTATTTGTAGGTTTATGAACACAAGGAGCAAGCAAAGGTCCACCGAATTCAGTAACGAAGAGTTATAGTATATTAAAAAGCAAGAACAAGAGTTGAGAAAAGTTAAGTGCCACGATAATATACAAAGAAATATGGCAGAAGAAGGAGAGCAAGGAATAGTTGAGAGGACATTGATGGATTTCATGAGGCTAAGTTTTAGTTTTCAAGGAGTTGCATGGCCTACAGTTTAGGAAAACACCTTTAAGATTTAGCTGACACTCCTTAACATACTTTATAGCAGTGTTTAATTCTATAACTTATCCAATGAAGATCCCGATGCTTATCTGGCTAACTTTTTGGAGATATATGACCAAAGTTTTAAGTTTCATTCCGTACCAACTAAAAAAAGGAACGGAATAATCCTATTCCGTACCGGGTTTAAACACCGGTCGGTACCAGCCGGTATTACCGTTACTGGCCTGTACCGGCTGGTACAGCAAAAAATAAAAAAAATAAAATAAAATTTGGAATTTTTTTTTAAAAAGCAAAAATTTTGTATTTTGACATTTTTAAGTTTAAAGTTAAGTTAAAAACTATACAATATAATACATTTATAGACTTTTT
>JAOXYD010017375.1:0-28427 GCA_028565735.1 Pinacopodium congolense
AAATGCAACTTTCTGAGTAATTTTGTGACGTCTTTGACGACATTAACCTCATTCAAAGAAAAAGAACTGGAATTAACTCCAAAAAAATTAATAATAAGAATGGTTACTTAATTAGTTAGATAAGTGATCAGAACTACTCTAATTTCGAATCTTGTGTATGTGTATTTAAAAAAATATATATATATATAAAAGAAAAGAAAAGAAAAGGAAAAAATAGAAAAAGAAAGAAAAGAAATAGAATAAAATACATATATATGAGATTTAAATTTACGAGTGGGACATATTAGTTAGTTGAGTTATTGTGACAATAGTTGAGTAACCGGGATTATTCATGATAAAATGTTCACCTTCAAGTAAAAAGACTGAAGTGACCTCTCAATTATTCTGCTTGTGAATTTAATTAATTAATTGATTCATTCAATTTCTTTTTAATTTTTGTTTTAAAAGGGATGTGGAAATGTCAAAAAGATGATGCATTAAACTTGGTTAATTTCCTTTTACATGTGGAATTGAATTCTTAATTTAGGTTGATACTTAAAGAGGTATGAATTAAATTAAATGCATTTTTGAATTGATATGATTGATTAATCTTATATCATTTCCATGCGTCAAAATTTTTAAAGGATCAAGAAAGCATTTTAAATAATTGTTTTGTCAAATTCTGAATTGTTTTTACTATATTTATATCCTATTATGAACCGGATGATGAATTAATTTGCTTGAGGACAAGCAATTTCTTAAGTATGGGGGAATTGATAGGGGTCAAATTGATATGATTTAATTGGTTAATTTGTTGAATTATGACCCCTAATTATGTGTTTAATTGCTTAATTATGTTTTATTATGTTTGATTTGTAGAATGGGGCTTAATGATGAAGATTGGATCAAAAACATCAAGAACACCTCTTGTTTCTGGCCATTAACTGCACCCTGAGAGGGTGCCATTGCCTGAAGAACATGGGGCCATTGTAGTGTCCAAAACTCGACTTATAACGGCACCTTATGATGGTGCCGTTGTAGGGAGGCAGGGTGCCGTTGTACTCTAAAGTCAACAATTTTAGCTCTAAATCTCACAGATTTCAAACCTGGCGTGATCTTCATTAATTTCCTTGTCTCCTGGCACATGAGGGGGGTTTCTAGAGTCTGCATACATCTCAGAACAACACAACACACGTGAATTAACCATAGATTTCAGATCAAAGTAGTGAGAGAAGCTCTTGCTTCTCTCTTCTTTTTCCTCTTTGATAGCCTAAGGTTCCAACACTTAGATTTCGAGTTTCTGATTGCATTTTGAAGTTTTGTTTGTTGGAGATTGCAGCTAAGACCTATATCTAAGTTTCTAAATCATCATAGGGGGTTTTCTAACTCAAATTGTTCATTGTATTCTCCTGTTTTCATATTAAATCAAAGTATAAGTTCTTATGAGTATATCTTTGCATATTCTTTGATTTTCTTAGTATATCTTATGGATTCAGAGCTGTGGTGATGTCCAAATCAAGTTAAAAGGTTCAAGACTTGTCCAAAAAGGTTCTAAACACGTTTTGTAACTTCTAAACTATTTTATTCAGCTCATAATTGTAGCTCTATCTAAGTATGTGGTTTAAAATGCATATCTTATATATTTTGATTCAAATATGTGACTAATTGATTTTATTGCTATGGATTGATGTTTTGATGATTTAAAAATTTTTATATGCATATTTATATGTCTGTATTTTACTTGTTGAAGATCTGAAAGTACCAATTTTAAGCTGGCCACTTAAGATTAGGATTTAAGATAGTTTAAGCATGAGAAATCATCTTAAATTATTTAAAAAATCAATAAGCAACATAAATTAATCCTTGCATGACCAAACCTGGATTTTTTATGAAAGTTTGAGTTATGGAATTAATTTTTCAAAACTCACGTTCTTAAAATTAATGCCCATTTATTTGATATTAAAGCATAACCAAACTTTAAAAAATGGAGAAAAAGCAAAGTCTTAACCATATCTTTGTTTTGTTTTTGTGAAGGACTTTAATTAGACTGTAAACTTGTTTTAAAACTCAAATAAATCATCAATCACCTAATCCATAGCTAATTTACACAATTGGCAATTTTAAAATTTTTTTAGAAGCAATCAAAAATCATTTTTAAATTGTTTAACCCAAAGTAGTCAATTTTAAGTGTTTTTTCAATTTTTAATCAAATATTCTCAAATTTTCCTAAATAATTGTAATCCAATCAACCTGGTAATTAAGCAATTTTATCCCTATGGGTTTGACACTTCGAGTCTGAAATATTACTCCACTTTATTACTTTTGCGATAGGTGCACTTACATTAAAAGTCCATTGGTTTTAAAGTAAAATCATTTCAAAATCACCCATCATTTTAAAGTCACCTAACCAACGTGACATTAACCCTCATCCATTAATGTAATGTGGAGCTTAAGCTCCATCACAACCAATTTTTGCACTTCAATGCCCTTGAAGTAAGGGTTAAGATGATGTCCATTCACCTTGAACTCCTTCCTCGTCTTGGCACTCCAAATCTCCACTGATCCGTGGGGGTATACATGAGTGACCTCAAAAGGACATGTTCATCTAGAGTGTAACTTACTTGAAAAAAACTTGAGGAGAGAATGGTAAAAAGGACTCTCTGACTTATCATAAATGTTTTCTTTGAAATGTTATGGTTGTCAAACGTCTTCGTCTTCTCTTTTTAGATCTGAGCATTCTCAATTGCCTCATGGTGAAACTGCTCAAGCTTTTGTAATTGTAGTTTTCTATGAGCATCAATTGCCTCTATCTCTATGATTCCCTACTTTATTATCTAATATGCATTTTGTTCAAGCTCCACTATGAGATGATGAAGAAGATGCATTATGGTGACATTCTAATTTAAATTTTGTAGGCTGCTCTATAAGCCCACAAGGCGTCGCTAAGGTGCCCATTCCAATCCTTCCTTCTACGATTCGCCATTTTTTCCAAAATAGATTGGATCTTATGGTTGGAAAGCTTAGCTTGCCCACTCGCTTGAGGGTGGTAAGCTACAAAGATTCAATTCACCACTTGGTATTTCATTAAAAGAGCCTCGATAGTCCTATTGCAAAAGTGAGTTCCCTTATCACTAATGATAGCCTTCATAACTCCAAACCTAGAGAAAATGTTAAATTTCAAAAAATTTACAACCACTAAAGAATATTGAGTTCTGGTGGTTTTTACTTCTACATATTTCAAAACAAAATCAACCCCAAGTAAAACATATTAAATTCCAAATGAAGAAAGGAAGGGAAACATGATGTCCATGCCCTAAACATAAAAAATCTCACAAATCAATGTGGGAGTTTGAGGCATTTACCTGTAGGAACCTAACGTATCTATGCGCTGATAGTTATCCCAAGTCGTACATATATAATATGCATCTCAAAATAATGATGGCTAATAAATTCTACATTCCAAAACCATGTGAGCTAGTTGCTTTAGTAAAAAATGGCCTCCATATACGTAAGAGTGATAAAATGTCAATATGGAAAGAAATTGAAAATTAGGTACATGCCTTCTAATCACATGATTTGCAGAATACTGCCACAAGAAAACGGTCATCTTATATATAGAACTTGGCTTGTCTCTTCATTCTCTCCGTGTATGTCTTGGTAAAACTTATATGGAACTGATGTGTAACTAAGAAATTCACCATGTCAACGTATAAGGGAGGTGTCAGTTGTACTACATGCAACTACTCATCTAGAAAGTTGTCATTAATGGGGCTTCTTTTTGTGCCACACTTCACTAAGTGACTTAAATGATCGGCTATACTATTCTCTGAGCCCTTCTACCTTTGATCTCCATATCGAACCCCTGAAGTAGAAGTATCAATAGATGAACCTCAACTTTGCCTCCTTTGTTTCTAGTAGGTACTTCATAGCAGTATTATCAGAATAAAAAATAATCATAGTATCCAAAAAATATGATTTGAACTTATCCAAAGAAAAAACTATGGTAAGAAGTTATTTTTCTATGGTGGTCTAGTTTACTTAGGCCTCATTCAGAGTCTTTGAAGTGTAGTAGACAACATGGGGATGTTCCTTACTCATTACCTTAGAATTTCTCCAACAGTGTGATTGCAGGCATCACATATGAGCTCAAATGGTAGACTCCGAATTTAAGGTTGTAAAATGACCGTAGTTACCAATTTCTCCTTCAACACATCAAACACCTTCTTGCACTACTCATTAAAAACAAACTCCTTGTCCTTCTAAAGCAGCCTACATAATAACTGTACAACGTTGGAAAAGTCTTCATCAAACCTACCATAACACCATACATGACGAAGAAAGGAATGATACTCCTACATAGAAGTGAGGTAAGGCAAAGAATATACAAGGTTTATCTTAGTTCTATCAACGTTAATAGCCTTAGTAGAAATCACATGTCCTAAAACTATCCCTTGTTGGATCATAAAATGACACTTTTTAGAATAAAGAACAAGGTTAGTTTCAATACATCTCTTTAGTATCGAAATAAGGTGATCTAGACATTGTTTAATTGCATCCCCATACACCATAAAATCATCCAGAAAAACCTCAAAAATTTTCTCAACGTATTAAAAAAAGATGCTTACCATGCACCTATGAAAGGTGGCAAGGACGTTGCATAAGTGAAATGGCATTTTTTAACAAGCAAAGGTGCTGAACGAGCATGTAAAGTTCATCTTCCCTTGGTCCTTTCGAGTGATAGCTACCTAAATATAGCATGAATAACTATTAAGGGTCAAAACGTTTGAGTTTTTATTGATTATTTACAGAATTATAACCCCTAATTCGATGTTTAAATATCCAATTGATGTTTTATAATGTTTAATTTGCAGTAAATGGAGGTTATTTGCTGAATTATGAAGGTTGAAGTAAGAAAAAAAAACATGTCACTTTTCAAGATCAATATGTGGGTATAGGGAGACTAACGTATTGCACTTGGAGGCTCCCATAAAAGAGCGATGATTTAGGACTAATACGAGATGCAAAGGTGCCACAATGGCTTTAATTAACCTATTATATTTGAGGTCAGACAGATATATCCACCTCAAATCTCTGCAATTGTGTCTTAGGCATGTTCTCCATCAATGCAGTTGTGTTCTAGTACCAAGTGGGAGTCCAGAGAAGTTGAAAAAAAGCTAAGAAAGCACAGAGACATGTATTCAATCATAGAGAATTATATATGAGTTTTAGAGAGAGTGGCTTTTCTTCTCTCTTAGTTTTTTTAATTTAGTTCTTAGGCTTTAAACACTTTTGTATCTATTTTTAAGTTGTTGTACTTTACTTTAAAGATCATCTTAATGTGATTTCCAACTCAGAATATTTGTTATATGATCATGTTTTATGATTAATCAAGAATAGTGTGCTTAAACTTACATCCTTTCATATTCTTTTGTTTTCATACAAGTTTATTCATGATTTGGAGTTGTGTTAGAGTTCAAATCACATTGAGGAGTCTATAAAGTATTGAAAAAAATTTCTTGATGTTTTGTAATTTCTTAAACACATTATTAAAGCTCATTTATTAAAATTTGTCAAAGTATGTTGCATAAGTTATATATTTTGTATGCTTTGATCAATATGTATGGCTAAATCCTTTTTTATACTAAAGATTGGTGTATTTATGATTTAAGAGAGCTTAAATGCATGTAAAAGGGTCTGATTTTTGTTTATTGAGGGTTTCAAAGTTCTGATTTAAAGCAGGTCCCTTAGGATTAGAGTTAAAGAAAATCTAAGTTTAAGAAGTCAACTTAATTTGTTGGAAAATTTAGTTAAACAACATAAACTAATCAATGAATGACCGAAATTTGATTTTTTTTTATAGTTAGAGATTTGAGACTACAAATAAATAAATCAAATTAATAAAATTAAAGCCTATTAACTTAATTTAAGGCATAACCAAACTTGAAATTCAGATTAATGGAGAAAATGCAAAGTCTTAACCATATCTTTGTTTTGATTTTTTAAAGGAACTCTAAATCATCCCTTAAAATAGTTTAATGTTTAACTAAATTATCAATCACCTAATCCTTAGCTAATTTTCATATTTGGTAAATTTAAAAAATTTTGAAAGACAATAAAAATCATTGTCAATTATTTAAGCTGGGTTAAAGTAGTTTATCATTGTTTCAAGTTTTAAATAATTTTGATCTAATTAACCTAGTAATTAACCATTTTTCCTATGGGATCGACGATTAGGGTTTAAAATGCTTCACTTTATTACTTGTTTGATAAGGACACTAGCCTTAATCACATTGGTTTTTAGAGTAAAATTGTTAAAATCATTCAGAATTTAATAATAGCATAACTAAAGCTTAATAATAACCATCAAGAAAACAATAGTAAGCATGACTAGTAAGACACTAACATCTGATAAACAAAGCTTAAATGAAAATGGTCCTTTGTACTCATCGAGTTGAGTTTGTGATAATCTATACAAACTGGCCAACCATTTTGCACAAGAGTCGAAACCATCTCTCCACTTTTGTTCTCCCCCACTATAATGCTCGACTTCTTTGTAACCACCTGTAAATGACTTACCTACTTGCTATCTGACATAGGGTATATAGTTCCCACATCAAATAACTTCATCACTTCTTTCTTCATTGCCTCCATCATCGATGGCTTAAGGTGTCTTTGCAATTGATGGAATGGTGTAGCACCTTCTTCAACAAATATTTTATGCATACAAAAATAAGGACTAATGCATTTGAAGTCTATGACTGTCCATCCTAACACTATCTTGTACTTGCTTAATACTCTTATAATCTTCTCTTCTTGTACCTTAGTTAGGCCACTTTCTATAATGACTGGGAGGGTGTTGTTAGCACCGAAGTA
This sequence comes from Pinacopodium congolense, assembly GCA_028565735.1. Taxonomy (NCBI): domain Eukaryota; kingdom Viridiplantae; phylum Streptophyta; class Magnoliopsida; order Malpighiales; family Erythroxylaceae; genus Pinacopodium; species Pinacopodium congolense. The sequence goes on from JAOXYD010017375.1 coordinate 6,853, forward strand.
AGCATCCTAGAAGATATTGGGTAAGGGCTTCAACTCCCATATGATGCTTGCATAATAAAAGGTAACAACTGATTAATACTAACTAGCAACTCTATAAAGAGAGGGATATAGCTACCAAAATTATAAGGAATGATATCAAGGGCACTGATTGGCTATTTTAAGTCCTCTCTAAGCACAAACATCCCTTGTAAATAATCATATGTTTGTTGCTCAATTAGGGTGGTCAAGGCTACCTCCAAAGACTCACTAGTAGAAAGAAAAGATCAATGCGCTACGAAGGAGTCAAAAGTATCTACCTTAGCCACTGACTCATAATTTGATGGATAATGTATATCGTCCAAGATGTTGAAATGGATGACCTCTACGTAAAATTCACAGTTAACACATCATTATGAATATGGATATTTTCCCAAGATGTCTTCAAAAATGGTTGGATTAACAAAATTATTGGATCACTAGAAAAGTCCTTATCCTGCATGTCTAACACGAAAAATCTTTAAGGAAAACAAACTTGTTTACTTGTACTAAAATATCGTAAATAACCACTTAGGGTTATATGTTAGACCGATCAACTAATTATATGATAACACGAGTATCTTTCAATGAATCAACCTTAAGAACTTTAAAAATAGATAAGGGCATGACATGAATTGAAGTTACAAAATCTAATATGAACCTTTCATACCTCTTGTTACCTATCTTGTAAGGAATGGTGAAAATACCTAGATCCTTACACTTAGAGGTAGCTTTCTGTGCAGAACTTTTGATATGTTACCCCCATACTGATCCTCCTATCTCTTCAGATTTCGCTTGTCGGTGCACATCTCCTTAAAAACTTAGCACATCGCAGAACTTGCTTGATTGCTTCTAGTAGAGGTATATTGACTTGCACCTTGCGAAATACCTCCAATACCTCTTTCTCTTCCAACACTGTTTGGCCTTGGGTAACTTATAAGGAAATGGAATAGAAACGAGCTTAGTTGCAACAGGTTGTGATGAACTTACCTGATCAGGATTTCCTCTTTGTTTTTTATGAGCTTAGTTTCCTCTTCTTCTACTTGCTTCTCCTTTCTCTTCATTGGCCATTCTACCTCCTTGCCACTTTTTAGAGTTATGGCACAAGTATCCCATCTTGGGTTCTTTTCAGACTGACTAGGTAGCCTTATTGAGCTTTAAGCTTGCAACTTGCCTACTAAATTGGCCAATTGACTAACCTAGTTTTCCAAATTCTTCAAACAATTTCTCAGTTCTTGTTATAATTTATGAGTGTTAGTAGTTGAGCCCTTAATAATTCTTCCAAAGACATCCTTCAAATGGTTATGGTGGTGGTATAGGAGGTATCCGTGTTAGATATTGTGGTTGGTGCTGCTAAAAACTTGGTGGTGCATAAAATTCTTCCTGTGGTTGGTAAAAGGTAGGTGGGCCTATATTGAAGTTGCCTCCTTGTTGTTCGGTACAATAATTGAGATTGGGATGATCCTCCAACCTTGGATTGTAGGTTGAAGTGAAAGGATTATACCTCCACTATTGTCTTCAGAACCATCTAGCTGCATTACTATGTTTTTCATCCTGCAAAGAAGGACATGTGTTTGTAATATGATCAACCAATGCATAAATATGACATAACTTAATGGTCCCTTTTCCTATCATTGCTTGGTGCAATAAAGAGGTCAATTTTTCTACTTGCTACTCTAATATAGAAATAGAAACTTCCTTCACTTGCTTTATAGAAGATAAAGCTCTGTTTTTGTTCCCCTAATACTGAGAGAGTTGGTTGCCATCGTGGCTATCAAGTTCTTTGCATCTTCCATCATCCTATCAACTAGAGCTCCACCACTTACAACACATATTCCTATTCAAAATAAGTAAATCCTCATATAAATATAAAATTAATAATTACTCACTTATCTGGTGGTTTAGACAACTATCGCAAAACTTCTTGAAGCACTCCCAATACTTTTTCAATGAGTCCCCTATATCTTGTCTAGTAACATAGATCTTCTTCCTTATTTTAATGGCTCCCAAACGAGGGAAGTATTTCTCTAATAATGCCTATTGCATATGCTCCCAAGTGTTCAACAATTCAGCATGCAAGTCGTAAATCCATTCCTTCACTACATTTTCTAAGGCAAACGAAAAAGCCTTTAGTTTGAGCTGCTCCATTTATGACTGTTGCTGGCTTCATACACGAACATGCAATGTTACACTCCTTCAAGAATGTTGGTGTCGATGATTTACCATGATCCTAATGATCTGGTGACTTGAAGACTTGTAAAAGTAGGCAAGGAATGAATTAATCTAGGTTTAATCTCAGCCTCCAGCTCATCATTCATATAATTAATACAAAGTAAGTTGGGATTAAAAGTAGGAGCTATAAGCTGCTTTAATGTCTTTTGATGCAGTTCAATGAAATCTTTTGCTTCTTCTTCCTCTTTAGACACTTCTGAACTAACTTGAACTTCTTCTTCAAAGGATAAGCAACTACCACTCTTAGGAAGATGTGTATGGCTTGCTCGCTCTTTCTAATGAAATCTAGTATGACCTACAATTCAAGAAAAAAAGAAAGGATGAAGTGGTGAAAGTAATGAATGCTTGTTTTCTTAATGAAATTTTTTCTAAAACATATGTTTTGAGGAATTGTGAGAAATGCAAAACTAATGGAAGAGTGATAAAAACTAGCAAAAACAAAATAAAAAACAACATAAGAATCAACAAAAACACATTCTAACTCCTCAACAACGGAGTTAAATTTTTGATAGCCTATCACCAACTATCAAATAATAAACCTAACTACCTAACTAAGAAATGGGGTGAGCTAGGGTCTAATCCACAAGAACCTGGAGGGTACAAATATTTTGAATGTTGTAGAGAAAAAGAAAAGAAAAATAAAAACCCTTGATGGGATGAAAACTAAAGTTAGCTAAGATGCAAATATTGTAATCAAGAGATAAGCACAAAGAAAAACATGAAAATACTACTAAAAATAATAAATAAAATAGGTCTAAGGCATTGGGAATATGGTATAATTATTGATTATAAAATTTAGACAAAAGGTGCTCTAACCAAGGTGATAGTCTATAGGTTTGAACATGCTCTCAAAACCTCATTCCTCTAACTTAAGTAAATCTAACAACCTCTAGAAATACCTGTATCTTCACTATTACATAAAATAAGCTCATTAGATTTAATAGTCAAGACGCATTAGGTGATAAGGAACGATTAACTTAAGCCACTAACACACAAGTCGTAGACTAGTTAGTGAAGTATGCTAACAAATCTAACTAACTTATTGATACTCTTGGACATCAATAAGCACTATTAGTTAGATATCACATGCTTAATCCTAATATTCAAATTAGGAAATTACCTAAAGATAATACTTAATTCGTGACATTTAACCAAAGTCCCATACCAACCTAAGCCTAAAAGGATCAAATCATTACAAACTCATTGACATTTTCACCATTAATTATCCCTTCATCCCTCCCATCCTTTGAAGCCCTTAGGAATTTAGCCACAAATACCCAAATCAACCAAAATAAAGATTAAATGAACACAATCCATATTTAATCAACTAAAACTAAGGTTGTAAAATTCACAACACATTAGGAAAATCATAATTCAACTCTTAACCTCACATAAACTCAAGTTATTTATATTATTAATCAATTAACAAAAACCTATTTCAACAAAAGTCAAACTAACACTCTAAAAAAAAATTTCAACACGTATAAATTAAACAAAAATGGATAATAAAAGACTGACATCATAAGAACATGAAGAAATCTTAACTATCAAGTACAAATTGAGCTCAAAAATTATAATAAAGGACAGAAAATTTAGAATAAAAAACTCCATTCATTTTTTTATAGATATGGTTCCATACAATATCAAGAGATTAAACTATTAAACTTATAAATGACAGTCGAATATTAGAAACTAAGAAAGCATTAAACTAATGAACTGAATGGAAAATCATTCGACAATATTCACATAGCATTTGAAAATTTAAAGAAACAACGAAAGCCAATGAAAAATGCTAGTAAAATGATAAAACTGTTAAACCAAATGAAATAAATAGAAGAAACTAAAAATAAAATGCTCTTGATGTTGTCACTTGCGAAGAAACCTCCAATAATAAAATTGTCTAACTTTTTAAAATGTTTTCTATAATCTTATATGGAGAGCTCCACCCACTTATTAGGAATTTAAATCTTTTGTCCACATCATCCTAGGGCTACGTGCCCCTTTTGTTTTAAAAGCCTCCTCCCTTTTTAAAAACGTTTTGCTCCTCCCCTAAAAAGCTTAGTTTAAAATTTTGTTTATCTTATTCTCCTAGAAATCTTTTCTTTGTTAAATGCCCTTTTTTTCTTTTGCTTTTCTTTTTTCTATGTTAATAAAAAGTAAGTCCTGTGTCCTCCTTGCAACAAAAAGCTCCTACCTTTTTAATCATGTGTCTTACAGTTTTAAGAGTAAGTCATGTGTCTCAAATGTAACTTCCTTTTTTAAGCTTACATTGCTTTTTTTTTTCCTTTTTTCTAATATTTATATAACCTTTGGTTTTTTACTCTGTAATAAAAACTCTATAATTAAGTCCCTCTGTTCATTTCTTAATCTAGAATTAATGCAAAAGAAGTTAAGCTATTCATTAAGCCTAATATAACATAAATTAAGCATTTTATAAGCAACAATAAGAATGAAATTAAGTGAATTTCAGAACTATTCCTTAAAGAAGGTTTGACTAAATTCTGGATCAATTTTGGCATTGATGTGTATTTCATTTGGAGAGAACAAAGCATTAAGATGTTCGAAGGTAGCTTAAGAACAAGTCTGGTTAGTTTACGTGAGGTCTTAAAGGGCAGGTTCATGTAGATTACTACTAGTTAGCCAGGGGGTAATGTAAAGTATATTTTCATTTGAAGGATTCCTAATGGAAGTGTCTAGCTTTAAAAGTTATAGGTGTAGGAGTCCTAATCAAAGTTGTCTAGTTTTTAAATTCATATTTTTTTCATCTGTTTACTTTAGCAGTATTTCTAGTGTAATGTTGTAGTTTTTCTTCAACTTTTATACTTTTTCTTTCTTGTTTGTAGATAGTTATTACTTTTATTGTATATTTTAATATAATTTTCATTTAAGAAAAAACTATTTAAGGACTATATGCATTACTATTTCAAAATAGAACGGTTTATGGAGATTTATGAGAACTGATTGGGAAAAAAATAGAGGATTAAAATTCTATCACCTAAGAAGAGATCAAACCATCTAAAGAATGAATAAACCTAGATTGGCTAAAGAATAATAAGAGGAAAGAGAAAATAAGAAAAAGAGGAATGCTAAGTTTTCAAATACATATTGATTTCGAATAGATGGGAACATAGAAAATCTAACTCAACAATAAAAGTAACGAAATTAAAATAAATGCTCCATTTTTTTCTAGCCAAGTTGGAATTGAGGTTATGATATAAACTAACCCGTTTATTTAAAATTTAGATTTGAATGTGTTAATCACTTAAGAGTTTGTGGTGATGATTTAGGACCTACTTTCCGTAATCAAGATATTAATAATGTATAGAGGCATCTTATCTCTTTTAAAATCAAATTACCTACTTCTCTATAAATAACTTGGAATAAAAGACATGAAAAACAAGGAACCTAAATCTAACCTCATTAGGTTTAGGAGTTCTCACACAAGATATTAAGGATTGATCCACTCTAAAGTTAATGTGTGTTGTAGAATTGGTTTTCCAATAATTAAAACCCAATGTTCGTGAGATTTAAATTACCTAATGTTTCAACCTAGGTGATAAAGCTAAATTGGACGAGATAATCACTGAATCAATGTAAAAACTCATTCACTTAATTTATTTATAACCCAAGTACTCTCCTAACCACATCAAAGACAAATTACTCACACAAAATGTTTAATAGAAACCAATAATAACTCATAAAAATCATATCCATTGAATAAAATGTTTATAAGCAGTCTATATAAATGAAAAAGGGAAAATGTCAAAAATGTAGCACCAAGATGGTTACTCCCTATTAAAATCTATGTATTCTCATTACTTGTATGCTCCTTTAAGGCCAATTCACCAAGCAAAGTTAGATTAAAATGAAGATAGAGAAAAACCTAGGTAAGATGGAACCAAATCTCTAATCTATGCTAATTTTCCCTAATTTGAATCAAAATAAGATTTTTATAGTTCTTCTAGTGTGGCTGCTAGGATTATGCCAAGTAGGGTAAAAACTAAAGTCATATTAGTCATTTTATTAAATTAAACTCACTAATTTTTCTATTTTGATGCCTTCAATAGTGGTAAAAAACCCTAATCAATGACATCGTTGGTATTGGCTTTGATTGTTTGTATTTTATGCTTCAATGGCATTTGTTACTCTATTAACGACACCATTATGTAGCTGCAAAGAATTTATGGTCTAAATTCCATCTCTCATTACTCCTTTTCTTCAATTATCATTAATTTTCACTCCATAAGCTATAAGGTCATCATACACCTAAAAGTTAGCAAAAAAGAACTCTTAAATAATGTAATTAATGTAATAAATGGTAAAAATACAGCATCATGCATTAAAACAAGTGTTATTTATCAATTCATAAGAAACAAGTATAAATGGGCTTTAAATTGCCTTGAATAAAGATATAGTTAATATGGTTAAGTTATAATACTATTTAGATTTAGAAGAGATAATGCAAATGGCTATGAAAGTGGAGAAGAAACTAAATAAAACTTTTAAAATAATGGAAATGATAAAATATGAAATATCCAAAACTAATTATATGGATTAAAAAAATATGAAATATCCAAAACTAAATAAAACTTTTAAAATAATGAAAATGATAAAATTATATCTTAAACTTATCAAAATAAAGCTATTAAATGTTTTGTTGTTTATAGAGATTTTTGTTAACTTTTGAGAAACATTTTAAAATATTTTTCCATTTTATTTTTCTTTTTCAATTAATTATAATAAGTATTGAAGTTTCTTTTAAAGGTTTCAAGGAGTATATCAATGTGATTAGTGATTATAACTCAATTTTAATTCATGCCTAATGTATCCTAAGCACTTTTATTTTAGCTATATTCATAAATCTTTTTTTTAATTGATACCTTTATTCTTTATCGTTAATTTTTTTAGTTTATTTATTAACATTTATGCCTAAACTTTATTAGGAACTTAGGATAGGTGAGTAATGATAACTACTAATTCATTTAGGCTTGATTTAGTACCTATTTGAATTAATAAAAATAGACATTAAATAAATAAAACCCGTACTTAATTCAAAAAAATGAAGGCTAAAAAATTCGAACTATTAATGAAAACAAAGGTTCAACACTTAATCTAATGGAAACTCAAGCTATATATGCTAATAATCAACTAATTACAACTAAATTAACAAAACCCAAAACTAACGCAAGTAAAATAAAAATTGCAGAAATCCCATTCTGAACAAAAACTAAAATTAAATGAATTAGAACCTAATAAAAAATATCAAGAACAAGGGAAACCAATAAGAGAAATCAACACAGAAGCTAAAATTCCATAAACCCATATGTAAAATAATAAAAAATAATGCTCAAACAAAAATAATAAAGGCTGGACAAAGAAAAAAAATGATCTATTGATGTACTTGCAAAAACCAAGGAATTTTACAAGACATTCAAACTCAAAATCAATAAAAAAAATCTAATCTATTTGCATTATAAACTAGATAAAAAAATTTAACTCCAAAACCATTAAACAAATGAAAGCAATGTTCAAAACTATTTAAAATTTTTGATTTAATTATAAAAATAAAATTATAAAAAAATCAACTAATGAACCTAAGAACATCAAGAAACTTCAAGAAAAAAGGAGAAACAAGATGAAAAGATTAGGAAAACTAGGGCCCCTTGCTCTCAAATGTTTTTTAAGCCCTTTATATATGCCTTAGATGGCTGTCAGGACTTTAGATATGTTATGGGAGCAATTTAGTCAAGTTTGTCGCTACAAATCCTAAAAACAAAGTAATTTCAACAATTTTTTTAAGCCTAAAAATCCTAAAAACGAAGTAATTTTACAATTTTTATTAATGTCCCAAGAAATTAATAATTTATGCTCCTCTTCACCTTTTTTGCTTTAAATCCCTCTATATACCTCCAATAGCCTTAAACTTTGGTTTTTAGGTTTCTCACATGATGATGTTGAAGTCTATAAAATTTCAGAACAATCGGAGCTCTAAAATTGCACCTAATGAATCTCGAAAATCACCAATACCAAAACTAATGATCAACTAAGCTTGTCTTGTTTTTTTTTTTTTTGTCCACTCTTCATGGCATGTCTTATGCCCTTCAAATTTGGAGTGGAACTTCATAGCATGATGCTCTAAGTCCCAACATTGGTTCCAAACATCTTCTATTTCCAATTATACTCCAAATGTGGCCCTTTTAGATTGTATTTGTTTCCTAAGGTCAAATCTTTAAGTAAAATCGAAAGGAACACAAATCAAGATTTTGAAAATCAAAATAGGGATGAAATGAGATTAAAACACATATGGAAATACTATAAAATTCATCCCTATCAAATACCCCCAACTTGAATCATTTATTGTTCTCAATAAAATGAAATAAAACCATTAAATTCTATCAATTCGTTTTTAAAGAAACTAAGTGAATGACATCCTTCTAACATTGCAAAACTCAAGTGTTAAACTGCTACACACATATCATGATTGGTTTTCGTCAGTATGCATAAAGAAAATCAAATGAAGATACTATTGATTAAAGGAAAGTATGACATCAAGATGGATTTTTCTCAAGAAGTTCACTCATTTAACTCTAGTGTTTAAGTTTTGGTGTTTCGCTCAAGACTTCCTTTAGGAGACCACACTACTACAGACTAACAAATTCATCAATTCTCTTCCACATATATTGCATACTATCATAGATCAGAAATAGCTTTTACTTACGATTGTAATGCGGCTTGGGTTTAGGTGAGAAATAACGGTTTAGGGGGGTTTCTCACAAGTGTTCATAAAATGGTAAGTTCATAGGAAAAATAAATATAAATTCTGGGATATGGATAAGGATAAAACTGACTACTCATCACTAACTGTTGCTACCATATTTTATCATTTCTTTTCTTTTATTTTTTTTCAAAAATAAGGAAGTAAAACTCACAATATAAAATGCACAATATGAGTAGAGGCATCTTTCAAACCATCTCTGAATAAAAATTAAATAAAAAATTTCATACTACAAACATTAAATGCTTCCTTATCACTTAGTTAGACTTGTGAATGGATAAGGCCAATTGGGTTTTCCATTTTTAACAAAATATGTTTGCTTTCTAAACAGAAGGATACATTTGGGCCAACAAGTGAGTAGTTCAGGTTATAAGCTTAAACCTTGTTTTTTCTTACCTCAGCCCAAATCAAAAGGAACGATGAATGCCGCATGTGAATGGCCTAGATGAAGGAATCAACCAGTTACATCTATCGTAAAAATTTACTTACAATATGTTAGATGTCACTTGTCCTCTGAGACGTTGAACTTGATAAGCTGTTTATCACACTCCATCATTAACTCCTCATTATTAATATCAATAATTGCACGAGATGTTATCAGAAATGGTCTTCCCAATACAATGGAAGACTCTTTGACCTACTTGTCCACTACATATAACTTGCAAGGAAAACAAAATCTTGATCCTACACTAAGACATCCTCAAAGACCCCTTAAGGGTATATGTTAGGGCCATCAGTTACACATTGAAAAACATGAGTAGATTTTAAGGAACCTAACTTAAGAGCTTTAAAAATATATATTAGCATTATGTTAATAGAAGCTCCTAAGTCTAGCATGCATTGATTATAACTCATTTGATTTATTATACAGGGTATGGAAAAGATACCAGGATCGCTTTGTTTTGGTGTTAGCCTTCCTAGTAGAACTACTAATACTTCTACCCCCACACTCACCTTTACTTTATCATTCTTATTCTTTTGTAAGGTCTAATCATTAAAAACCTACTTAGTAGCTTCGAATAGAGGTTATTCACCTCTAAGATGTGAAAAATGTCTAGGACTGCTTGGTCATTCTCCTTCTTCTCCTCTTGCTTCTACTCTTGATTTTTCTGTTCTTGCTCCTCCTCCTTCTCCTTTTACTCCTCTTTCAGCTTCACTCTATCTTCTCTCCTTGCCAACTTGCTAGGAAATGAAAATTGAATATGCTGAGGAATAATGCAAGTTAAACCACATACCTTAGGACATGTCAAATCCTCCTCCTTTTGCAACTGCTTTTTCTCTTCTCTCTTGAAGCTCCACATAAAGATGGTAGACACGTTCTCTCTTATATTTCACTTCAATTGACTTAGAAGTCAGTTGGAGACTCGGTTTTATAGCTTGCTTATGGTGTCTTCTATCTAACTCCTCTCGGTTTCCAAATTCTTAATGCCAGTCCTCATCTCCTATTAAAATTACAAAGTACTAGTAGCCAAAATTTTCACAATTTCATCTAAAGACATACCTCCAACTTGTGGTGCTATAACTAAAGGAGGTTATAGGTGCTGCTAGTGGAACTCAAGTGAAGGGGGAATCCATGTTGTTGCTACACGGTTAGAGGTCTAAAATTGTGCAACTTCCTTGATGGTTGCCCATATAATATAGTTTTATATGATCCTTCCACCCCAAATTATATGTAAGGGTGTGTAGTTTTATAAACCTGTGGTGTTCTGATAGCATACACCTACTAATTATCCTACAAGGTAGGGCATGAATCAGCTACATAACCAAATAAAGAACATATTTCATGTAACTTAGCCTTTCCCTTTCCAACAATGACTTGGTCCACTAAGGATTTGAGTTTTGGCACCCACTATTCCAAAGTCGAGATAGAAAAATCCTCAGTTTTCAGTGTAGAGATGAAGATGTTATTCCTACTACTCCAATATTGTGAGCATGACATCATGGCTACTATCAACCTCTTTGCATCTACTAGTGTCTTGTCAGCTAACCCCTTCCACTAGCTACATTTGTTATGTTGCTGTCCATAGGCATTAGTTGTTCATAAAAATATTACATAAGAAGTTATTCGCTCATCTGATGATTTGGGATACTATTGTGTAACTTCTTTAAATGCTCCCAATACTCATGAAGTGACTCCCATCCCTTTTGTCTAATTCTGTAAATCTCCCTTTAAAAGTTTGTAGCCCTAAATGCTAGAAAGTACTTCAAAAGGAAGACTTGCTACATTTGATCCCAAGTGGTAACCAGAACAATTGGTCGATCATATAACCACTCCTTAGTTGCATCTGCTAAGACAAATCGAAACCTTTTAACTTCAATTGATTTATCGTAACACCAGCTTGCTTCATCCTCAAATATATGATATGGAATTCCTTAAGAAATTTGTTTAGGTTGGTGATATAGCCAGATCCCAATGAGTTATTATCCCTAAAACCTATAAAAATAGTAAAAGCATGAATTAGTCTGGGTTTAATCTCAAATTCAGGTCCATTATTAGTATATATATGCAAATAAAAATAGAGTTAAAGGTAGGAGTTGCAAGCTCCTTCAATGTGCACTTGTCGTGCTCTATATTGACTTTAACTTTTTCCAATGTCTCCTCTAAATTGTCATGAACTTCCTCTTTGGAAGATGAATTGCCACTCTTAAGTATTGGAGTACGATGAAAGCGCTCAGAATGCTGAAGCCTCGTATAACCTTAAATAGGAGAAATTGAAAAAGGATTAAAAGGAGAAAGAGGTGACCCTCTATTCTTCATAGGAAATTTTTGTAACCTTGTCAACTTTGGAGGGCTCGAGGACATCCAAAACCCAAAATGAGATGAGAAAGGTCAAGAAATAAAAAAAGGAAACAACACCAAAAATAACAATAACAAACATTGGTCCCCGGGTAATAGCGCCAAAAATTTAATACCTCACCATAAATTAAAAAATAATAACACTTAGCTGGAAGTAATGAAAGTAAACTAAGCTAAGATGCAATAAATGAAATTAAGAACACAATTACAAACCAAAACACAAAAGTACTACTAACAATATTGAAGAAGTGAGCTGAATGTATCCTCAGGATTTTGGGATAACTATTGATCCTCTAATTTAGATAAAAGGGCTCTAATTAAGTTGCTAGTCTATGTATTTGATTAAGCTCTCAAATCCTAAGTTCCTCGTAATTAGGTAATTCTAACAAGTTGCAGAAATACCCATATTTCCTTATAACGTAAAACAAACTCTATAAATTTAACAATGCAGAAGCATTAGGTATTGAGGAATGACTAACTTAAGCCATCAACTCGCAAGCTTGGAAAGTGTAATCTAGAGGTATAAGACCTTAGACTAGTTAGTTAATTTTGCCTACAAATCCAACTAGCTTATTGATACTTTAGGGAATTGCTATAGACTATTACATATCATAAGCTCAAACCTAGATTTCTAATTATGAAGTTACATAATAGCTGTAGAAGCCTAATATCAATACCTAATTCATAATGTTTACCCAAAGTTCGAAACTAGCCTAAGTACAAAAGCACCACCTCAATTTAAACTCAACTTTATTCTTATAAATAATTGTCCATTATCCTAAAAATTCCTTCACACCCTTCTGAAAGTAGCAAAAAATGATCAAATTGATGAAAATAGACTTCAAAAAAATAGAAACAATACTTAACTCAAAGAAATCAAGGCTGGAAAATTCAAACTATTAATGAAAACCAATATTAAAAAATTAATCTAATGCAAACCCAAGATATATATGCTAATAATTAAATAATTAAAACTAAATTAACAAAACCCAAAAAAAAACATAAGCAAAACTAAAAATTCCTACAATCCCAAATTGTACAAAAACTAAAATTAAATGAATTAGAACCTAAATACTTTCATAAATATCATTTACCAAAGATTATCCAATAAAAAATATTAAGAACAAAGAGAAATCAACACATGAGCTAATATTCCATAAAATCCAGATATGAAGTAAAAATAAATAAAGCTCAAACAATAATAACAAAGATTAGACAAAGAAAAGAAAACAATCTATTTACATATTTGTATAACCCATACATTATCTAAGACATTCAAATTCCAAATACAGCAAACACCTAATCTATTTGCAATTTAAAATATAAAATTGAAAATGCAACTCCTGAATCATTAAACAACTGAAAATAACAATGAAAAATATTTAATAACTGAAAATAAATGCACATTAACAATTCCAGATAACACTAAAAAACACTCGAAATAATCACATAATGCTCTCAATTCACTTCTTACATAATGATGCATTAAACACATCCTAGACCACCAATTTATAGGTGAAAATATTTTGATTGACCATTTATAGTTGGTAGAAGTATGGTTTATACTGTTTTAGAGAATAATTTGGTATGCATTTGCCCTTATTTCTAGGGTACATTGTCCAATTAATGTACGGTATTATTTATTTTGTAGGTTCAAATCAAAAGTAAAATATTTAATTAAAAAAGATGAAGTGTGGTGAACTTTATAAAATAATAACGTGTGACTTAAATGAAGTCATTATTATCACATGGAAACCATTGTTATTGTCTTATGAGGAGAGCAACACAACTTATTAAGAGCACCATTAATGTTCGAGTAATCCATCCTTGAAGTTCGTTGTACATATAGTAGGTTAACATGAGCATACAATGATATCATTAATCCTAATACCAAGGGTCGTTAATATCTCTAGAGGTGTGTTCTAATAAGGATAAAAGGTATTATTTGTAAAATTGACTCAACAACTAACCCTAAACCTACTTAGGACATGTATAAGAAATCCTTGGAGGCCTCGAAGCCAATATAAAGCGCTAATTTTCTCTCTTTTAAATTTGGGTTTAGGTTTTGAGTAGTTTTTAGTTTTCAATCCAATGTATTAGATATTTAAGATAGATTTTGATGATTTAAGGAGTTAAGACACCTGAATTCAAAGTTAGAATCCACTTGGGAACAATTTCTAATGTTTTCTAAAATTATAACTTCAATGTATTTTTAGTCTATGTTTGTTTTACATGATAGAAATGTTTTACATTCAATATTTTTTAATTAATAAGGGGAACTAATTTATTTATTACCTAAATCTAGGTTAGTAAATGTTTTTCTTTAGCTATTTTGTATGAACTATGTGCTAGTTTTTGCTTATTTAAGTGCTTAATTCTTTATAATATGCTAGGAACTTAGGATAGAGTCGAAGATTACTATAGATCCAAGAAATTTATCTTAGGTAATTGAAAAATTAATAGACAACACAATTTAAATTAGTGACTGGTTAATTATGAGGGTCTTAATCTTGGAATAAGGAATTTTAAGATGAAACTTATTTAGTGTCAAGTCTATTATCTAAGTTCATTGTATGACCAAATTAAAAAATGTGACCAATGGATATAGGGCATAAAATTAATCAAAAATGTGTCTTGATTTAGGGAAGATATCTTAGATTAAGCGTTATAATCAATTTTTAACTAAACTGAATCATTAAACCCCTAAAATCTTAGCTATGCTTTTTTATTCGGTAATTCTCATAAGCAATGTTAATTTCATTACATTAGTTGAAACTTTTTTAGTTTACTTAGTAGTTTTTAATATAATAATCAATCAACTTGATATCTTTATATAATTGCGATATGAGTGACCTAGTAGTTGTTGTTAGCATGATACTTAGACCCAATTTAAGACCCATTATATTACTTATGATAGATATAATTATCTATAGGATAGTCTTAGTTTTAATTTGAGATTGTGTTAAAAAGATTAGTTAGAATACCATAAATAATAGTCATTTATATGCAATAAAATTCATTAAATATTTTTTTCTTTTAAAAAATTAGTCATTACTGGGTAAGTTTTCTATCCACTAATCAACCAATTAGGATCATCGATTGACTGGTCCTTGCTGTAAGCGTATATTAGTCATCCAAACCAATATCTTAGTTAGTCAATCTCTTTCAAAACTAGTTTTTAGAACTTTTAACACTTTCTAACACATCCAAACTTATTAAAATATATGAAAACACAAATAATTATACCTTAACATACACATGCATACTCACACACACAAATGCTCTTCAAACTAGTTCCCTAAAAGATTTTAATGTATCAAGAGGAATAGTAAAAAAATAATTCATGGAAAAATAATCCTTTGAATTATGAATCCTATATGAAAAAATTATAAAAATGAATTCATATGCTTGATTTTTAGCCTTTATACACTTTAGCAAGAGAAAGATAAAAGTTATAAGAAAAAACTATATTAATTTATGAGCCTTCATTCAACAGTTGTACTTCATATATCAGAATACTACTTTAGCAGCACCCATTTGTAACCTTTCATCCTTGTATCTATCCTACCTTTCCAATAGATCAAAAACACTAAAACCATTAGTAGCAAAGTTTTTTTTTTTTCCTAAAAACCAAGGTGGAATCTCCCTTCATTCAATAGAATTAATTAAAATTAAAAAGAAAAAATGAAGAAAAAGATACTGAGAGAGTAAAGAAAGAGACTGAGAGTGAGGTTCAAAAGGAAAAGAGATAGTGATAAGCAAAAAAACAAGAAAATGAATATTTATACAAATGATAGTGACATTTGGAGTACTTTTTATATTAACCACGCTATGATTTTTCTTTTCTCAAGAGGCCTGTTTTAATGCTGATAGAGTTAGCTTATCTCTTCTTGTTGTTATTGTTTCTTTCTTTTAGAAGAACAATGATTTATTACCTAATGATATTTCTTATGAGTTGATGTCAATAAAGGTTAGTAATGGCCTATATAAGACACCTAAGAGGGGGTAAATTAATGTTTTAACAATTCTTAAATCTATAGTTTAATTTTCTAACTTATGATGCTTCTAAGAACAATTCAATTAGAATAATGATGATGAAATTTTATATCAATGTTATTCAAATTTTAGCAATTCAATAAATATCATAATGACAAGTAAATAAAAACAGTGAACGAAAGAGGATACAGAAATTTATTGTAATTTTTTTTGGGAACAATCTTTTGCCTATATCCACTCTTCAATTCACACTTGAAAATTTTTCTACTAATCAATCTTCTTTGGCAGTGAAGAGGAGCCCTTAACAATGTTTGAAGAAATCCTAACATTCTTATTCAATGCATTAACTACAAACCATCTTTAATGGTTGAGTAGGAACCCTTAAAATCAACCACAATCCTTTGTCCCTCAAATGATAAAATAAAAATAAAGATATCTCACATAAACACCTTATTGATTTAGGGCTCAACCCACATAATATGAATACAAAAAAACCCATACTTAAAAAAGTCAACATTCACAAAAATTTTAATTAAATTCCCCAAACTTCTCTAAAAATATTTAATGTTTCATCTAATTAATAAAACTTCACTTCATAACTTAAACACTCTTTAGAACATATATCTATAGGCCTATAATCCTCAACTAGTTATTTATAACCATTTTCCATAAAGTAATAGTTGTTAGACATAAAAAACCAATTGCTAGACATAGTTATCAGGCACATTGGTCGGCCATTTTAGCACTTTGATAGATTAATGAATCAATTGTACCTATATTTTTCTACCACTAAGGAACATTAGTCAACTAATAGTCCTTTGTTTGACATTGGTCTACCATTCCCTAACACTAGTTAACCAATATTTCCAAAAAACATACATTAGTCGACTAATACCTAAAAAAAAAAAATTGGGCAACTAATACTAATGGATATAAATTTTCAAATTTTCAAAGCTTTTTGAAAATTTTCATAAATTTAAAGGAATTTTCAATTAAATTAGAACAATTATTTTGATTGATATCTATTCAAACTACTTCTAAAGACTCTCGAAAATAATTTTTTGAACAAAAACTCTTTCATTGAAATTAAAATCAAATACATCTTGGCCGGTGGAAAATCATATATAATGTAAATGAGTTAGTGAGCCAAGTTCCCAAATAAGACTTACACAAATTTATAATTACAAAAATAAACCCATATAGTATCTCACTTGCTCTTGATGTCCCATTCTTAATTTTATCTTCCTATTAATTTATATTGTCTAATTTCTATTTAAATATTTTATCCATACTACCTATCTTTCAAATGGTTTCATGCAAATCAAATCTATTGAACCAAAGAAGGTTGAAATCTTAGTTTTAATGATAACAAAAAATCAATCTTACTAATTGTTTTAGTTTTTTATGTATAGTTAAAAGGTAGGTACACATGTTGATAAATTTCAAGAGAAAAGTTTGGACTTGTAATTCGTATTTGAAGGGAAAGAAAATTCAAGCATTGAGGAAGTTTTAAGAGCATCATTCCATATGTTAAGAGCATCATTTCGTATTTTTCATTCAAGGATTTCATGAGTTTTAAAATTACATATGTTTTTCTTCTTAAACAAATCAATTTTTTAGTTTTTACCATTTGAATCAATTTGGCACTTGATACAAAATTTTATATACGAAATGGAACTTTTTTTAAAATCAAATTTAATGTTAGTAAAACATTTAGAAATGTCCTAAAATGTAAGTGCAATGTTTTTTTTAATCAAATAAATAATTTAAAAAAGTTTAAGATTGTTTTGACAATGTTTAACTGGATGAAACATTTTAAAAGGTAGTAAAATTTTCCTTCCTTAACTAAAATCTCAACAATAATAGCTAGCTTGGTAATCTAAAGACCTTTACACATCACAACCCTATTTTAAAATGCAGCTAAGAAGCCTGAGTGGTTTCAAGCAAGAATCTTACAACACTCATAAAAAATCTTCAAACCCTTGTGCTTTTCACTTTTAATTTGTTTTTGCTAGCCTTAATTGTATTCTTGTTCTTCTAAACCCTTATTGTTTTCCTCTAATATATTTCTAATGTTCTAGGTGTTGTATTTGCTTCAAAATTTTATTTTTGTGCAAGGATTAAGCATAGAATTCACATATTCACTTAAGTTCTTCATGCTTCTTATGTGTTTCTCGTTTAAATTTCTGTTCTAACATTTCAGACCTACTTTTGAGCCTTTATTTATTATTTCTTAATTTTTTAAAGTCTCATAAGTGTTATAGATTGATATTTATCATTGAAAAACATTTAATGACTGAGTTTTTAGGTTTATACTACAATATAGACAAATCTATCCAGTGTTGGTACAGGTTCTTACGCAATCTAATTTCTTTAATTTTGGGTTAGTCTTTTTCTATTTGTAATTGACTCTTTTGTGTTTCGTTAAGTCACTAAGAAGTCCTAAAATGTTCTTCTTAGTTAGATTGCACTTGTATTTCAGTTTCTTGGCATAAAAAGTCATAAAAATGAAGCTATTCACAATTCCAGACATTCTGTCATTCTTAAATCTTTGTCTTTAGTGTATTAGATTAGACTTTTTGAATTTTAAATAATCATATTATGTTTCATTGAGGTTTACATAGGGTAATTGAGAATATATTTCATTCATATATGCTTTAGAGCCTTTCATTTACTATGCTTTAACTGGAAACCTTCATTGGTAGATTGTTTATTAGTATTGTCAGTTAATTTTATAAAGGTTACTCTTTACCTCTAAAAAGATTAATTTAAAATTTCTCTTTACCTTCTGTAAAAAAGATTTTGATTTGTGTTAGATTCCTCTTGACCCTTGAAAAAAAAAGATTTTGTGTGGGGGAGGGAATTATCATATTATCACTTAAATTTTGTTTGTTTTGTAGTGATTTGATTTATCGTTGGTTGAATCGATTAAAAATAGGAGTTCTTTTAAACTGATTTTACTTTAAAAACCAAAATGATATTAAGCGAAAACTAACGTGATGAAAGGTAAGTGCACCTATCGAACAAGTTATAAACTAGAGTACATTGAAGATGTGACATTCTTAATCTAATTACCAGATTAATTAGATAAAAATTATTTAGGAAAAAATCGAATTAATTAATTAAAAAGGTTAAAAGATAAAATTAATAAACTATCCTATTTATACTTCATTCCTTTCCAATTTTGAATTATAAAATGATTTATATAATTACTAAAAATAAAAAACTTATGGAATCCAGCTCTGGATAAGTGATTAATGAAGTAATAGAGGTTAAAACAAATTCAAAGGAGGATTAGAGTTCCTTCACAAATTGAAGATAGAGATGCGGTTAAGAAAATATAAGAGAGAAGTAAGAGCCTTTCGTTGATGTTTTAGGTTTCCAACACTTGTAATTCAAGTTATATTATGTATTTTAAGTTGCTGTTTGTTGGGGATTGAAGCTAACACATGTATCTGGGTTTCTAAACCATCATAGTGGGTTTCTTAACTCAAATTAATAATTATTTTTTATTATTTTTCAAATTAATCAAAGTTCATGTTGTTATGTGTATATTCTTGAATGTTCTTTGAATTTCTTTCAAGATCTTGTGGATTTCGAAGCCATATTGATGTTTAGATGAAGTTAATAAGTTCAAGACTTTTCCAGAAGATTTATAAACATGTTTTGTACCTTCTAAACTACTTGTTTAAGCTTATATTTGTAGATATATCAAAGTATGTAGCTTAAGATGCATGTTTTCTATACTTTGATGATTATATATGCTTAAATATATTTTCCATCTTCAGATTTGTGTTTTAATGTTTTAGGAGAGTTTAAATGCTTGTAATAATCGATTTCATTTATTGAAGATCTTAAATTTTTTATTTTGACCTGATCAACTAAGATTAGAGTGAAAGATAATCTAGGATTTGACAAATCTACCTAGGTTGTTGTAAAAATCAATAAACAACATAAATCCATCAATGAATGACCAAACTTCGATTATTTGTGAAAATTATAGATCTGAGACCATAAATCTAGAAATCAACCTTCTTGAAATGAAAATCCATTGGCTAGATTTAAAACATAATCAAACTTTAAACTAAGTTGAATGGAGAGAAGGCATAAGTCTTAACCACAACTTTGTCTTGAATTTGTGAAGGAACTCTAATATGCATTTGAAATTGTTTCAAACTCAATTAATTCATTAATCACTTATCCAGAGTTGGATTCCACAAGTTTATAATTTTCAACAATTTTATAAATCATTTTATAATTTAAAATTGGAAAAGTTTGAAGCATAACTAGGATAGTTTGTTAATTTTTTCTTTTCATTTTTTAATTAATTAGTATGAATTTTCCTAGATAATTGTAATCTAATTAATGTAATAATTAACTTAAGAATATCACATTTTTCCTCATGCGTTCGAAAATTGGAGTCTTAAATATACTCACTTTATTACTTGTTCGATAGGTGTGCTTGCTTTTCATCATTATGGTTTTCGCTTAATATCATTTTGCTCAAAGTCAAATCGATGTAAAAAAACTTCCATTTTAATCAATTCAACAACTAAACAACATGAATATCTCATGAATTTACCTTCATTTGTTTTGGAATCAAACTTACCTAAGCAATATTTAATATTTAGGATAGAACATTTGCAATAAAATACCTTAAAATGACTAATTTTTTGTTTCTTCCCATTCAAAATTTTATAGGGAGTTTTATCCAAATATTTCTTATATTTACTCTATTAATGGTATGATATGCACATGCAATAGCTTCATCCCAAAAATATTTTGGTAAATCATGCTCATTAATCATAATTCAAACCATTTATGGCAAAAACTTTTTCTTTCTTTCAACATCGTTTTGTAGTGGTGTCCTGGGTGTAAATAAATTATTTGAATGTTATGATCATCATGAAAACATTCAAACATATCGTTGTCAAATTCTCTACTATGATCACTTCTAATAGATGCAATAGACATGCCTCTTTCATTTTTGATTTTCTTTTTAAAGTAGACAAATGATTAAAACATTTGTCTTCTGTACTAAAAACAACACTTATGTAAATCTACTGAAATCATTAACTATAACAAATACATATGTCTTACCACCTAAACTAGATACTCTAGTAGCAGCAAATAGATCCATGAAGGAGTTCTAGAGGTTTAGAGGAAGTCACCGATTTTTTTCTTGCAAAAGAACTTCTTACTTGCTTTCCCATTTTACTTGCTCCACAAACTTTGTCCTTTTTGTTCTTTATGCTTAGAAATCCACTTACAAGTTGTTTTGCATTTAGTTTCGACAAGAGATCTATGCTTACATATTCAAGTCATCAATGCAAAGTACAAGCACATTCACTTAAGAAATCAAATACTTATTTTCTCAGTTAGTTACATCTTATAAATCAACAATTTATATTTTTCCTTGTATTTCCGTAAGAACACGTTACTTCCATCACTAATATTTGAAACAACGAATTCATCTCCTATATAACATACTATATAGTTTTTATCATACAGTTGACCGACACTCAACAAATTATGCTTGAATCCTTCATGTAGTAAGGCACCAATTAATAGGCAGTTATCCTTCCCAACTTTTTCCAATGCGAAGTACCTTATAATTGGCTTTATCATTGAATGTGACGGATCCTCCATCCTTTATTTTAAAAAAGATGAATTGTGAAGGATCACTGATAGGGGTCAAAATTGATATGATTTTGATAGTGAATTTGATGCATTATGACCCCTATATTGTGTTTAAATGTT
>JAOXYD010017376.1:0-14789 GCA_028565735.1 Pinacopodium congolense
CAAATAGATTTCACTGTCATCTCCCTCCTTCCTCCTTCTTCCTTTCTGCTTGCTCTGGGAGTCGACGAAGGTAAGATCTTGAAAGTTTTCATCTATTTTTCTCCTCAATCTCTTCTTCATTTAGGCGAATCTTTCTATGTAGCCACCGACATTCACGCTGCTGGATCCCTCATTCCTCCGTGTTTCTTCCTCCTTCTTCCTTTATGCTTGCTCCGATGGTTGACGAAGGTAAGGTCTAAACAATTTTCATCTGTTTTTTTCCTCAATCTCTTTTTCATTTGGGAGAATATTTCTACGCAGTCACCGATGTTTACGCTGTTGGATGAGTCTCTTCATTGGTTTGCATAAACAATCATTGGTTTTTCTTGTTTCTCTAAGGTGTAAATTGGTCTTTTCTCTACCTATTTCATATTTTCTTTTGATTCTGTTTTTAGTTTTTGATTTAAGTCACAGACCCCGATATTTTGGGTTTGTGAAATAGATTCAATTGTGTATAGCTCTTTGATGCTACTGCTTGACTTCTTTATTTTGTTTGTGGTTCATAATTTAAGTAACATATCTAAAGTTTTTTGGGTTTGTGAAATGGAGTTGGATGTGTACTTGATGCCATTGTTAGACTTGTTTATTCTGTTTTTTGTTCCTGATTTAAGCCACAACCGTCTGATTTTTTATGCGTTGATGATGTCAAGGATTAAGCCATAGATTGTTTATTCTGTTTGTGAAAGGATTCAGATGTATATGCGTTGATTATGTCAAGGATTAAGCCATAGTCTGTTTATTCTATTTAATCTGATTTTTGTTCTTGAATTAAGGCATAGTCGGATGTCAAGGATTTTCATCCATAATATACTAAGATATTTGTCCCTTCTATCTTGTATTGTCATATCTTGCATCAATTATTAACAATTGTCATATGTTGTTATTGCTTATGACTTATTAGTGATGGAAGCTTATATAATTACTTGTTATGCTGTTATTGCTTATGTTTGTTAGTGATAGAAGCTTATGCAATTACTTGTTATATTGTTATTACTTATGTATGTTAGTGATGGAAGTTTATATGATTACTTGTTATGTTATTATTGCTTATAACTTGTTATATTGTTATTGCTTATGTTAGTGATGGAAGGTTGTGTGAATACTTATTATGTTGTTATTGCTTATGATTTGTTATGTTGTTATTGCTTATGTTTGTTAGTGATAGAAACTTATGTAATTACTTTTTATATTGTTATTACTTATGTATGCTAGTGATGGAAGCTTATGCGATTACTTGTTATGTTGTTATTGCTTATGTGATTACTTGTAATTAATTCATAGTGATGGAAGCTTTGAATAATATGAATGATTATAACGATTGTGTGGAGACAAGTGAAAAGGATGGGATGCGGAATGATGCAATCAAATTGCAATTAATCTCATTAATGGTTGAAGAAGTGAAAAAGGGAAATCGAACTACTACTACTTTTTCCAAATCTGATTGGAAAAATATTAAAACAGGTCTTCAAGAAAAATTCAATAGAACCTTTACTGATGTCCAGTTGAGGAACAAGTATAATGCATTAAGGGCTAGATGCAAGAATTTTAGGAATTTACTCAAGGAAACAGGAATTGGTTACAACTCCAACACTGGTGAAGTCAATGCAGCAGATGAATGTTGGGAAAATTTGTTTAAGGTAATTTATTTTTGTTTATGCAAATATCAGTTATGAATGTTATTCTTATATACCTTTTTTTTTCATAATTATAGGTGCATAAAATGGCTTATAGATTCAAGAAAAGAGGATGCAAGGAGTTTTCAGACTTGTGTTTAATTTTTGGAGATACCACTGCAACGAGTTTATATGCACATCCATCGACTAAATCTCCATCAAATAGTGACGTGGGAGAGCATGAAACCAATGAAAAAACCTCTATGATCAATGAAGAAGGAGAAGAAGAAGTTGCAGGTCCTACTTCAAAGAGAAGGAAATCTCCAAATAAAAAGAAAGTAAAGAAGCCAAACATAATTCCACTGTCAAATATGTTGCTTGCAATCAATGAAATTTTGAAGAAGAAGTTAGAATTACTTGAGAAAAAATTGGGATCTTCATCAGAGAGTGACATTGATGCAATAGTTGAATGTTTGGATGTCTTAAAAGAATTGGGTGTCGAGGGTGTGCAATATGGAAAAGCAGTAAAGGCTTTTCATGATTTTCCAGATTATAAGAAGATTTTTATAAGGATTCCAGATGCAAGGAAGCTGGATTGGGTTATGTGTCTGTATTTTAATGTTATATTACTGGAATTTGCACTTATTTAGAAACTTTTATATTTTGGACCATTTCATGCTTTGAACAATTTAATGGTGGTTTTTTATGGATATTTTCTATGAATGATTGATGTGAATCTTTTATTAACTAATGAATGATTTGTGGATGTTTTGCATGAATATTTTCTATAAGTATTTGATATGAATTGTTATTAATCATTGAATGTTTTGATGTTGTAGATATATGGCTTCCTTATAAGATTTCGATACAGATTCAGATGAAGAAATGGTTAAAGCCTCTATTATTTTGCATATGAAGGAACATGAAATGACTTTTCATTTACACAAAAAACCATGCAAAACTTCTTCATTATCAGGTCATGATTGGGTCTTGGAACTTTTGAATGGAAATCCTACAAGGATTTATGAATGCTTAAGAACATAAAAAAAAAATTTCTTGAATTTATGTGATGACTTGAAAAGTGTTGGAAGGCTAAAACCATCCAAATGTATGACTGTGAAAGAACAAGTTGCTGTTTTTTTATGATAATTGGGCATAGTGAAACAACTAGAGTGAATGCAGAGGGCTTTCAACATTCGACCTGGGCTATTTCAAAGTGTTTTTGTAAAGTCTTATATGCAGTGGTGCATCTTACAAAAAAAGTTATCATTCCACCATCCTTTACTAGTATACCACTAGAGATTGAAAACAGTTCAAAATACTTTCCATATTTTAAGGTACTACTTTTATATATTTTGTTACTGGTTTTATTATGTCCTTATATTCAATTATTTATTTTAACAATATCATTTCATTTTTCAAGATTAAGTTAGAGCAATAGATGGTACACATGTCGATGCATATGTCCCAACTAATAAACAAATATGATATAGGGGTAAAAAAATTGATCCAACACAAAATATTATATGTTGTTGTTCATTTGATATGCGCTTTATATATGTAATGGCTAGATGGGAAGATATTGCAAATTATTCAAGAGTTCCATTTGAAACATACATAAATCAAGTGAATCAATTTTCAAAGCCTCCTTAAGGTATTACATATTTTTCAATTAAAAGATAGCGATTACGATTATTTTTTATTTTTGTTGATATTATATTTTTCACATGTTTAGGTAAGTTTTATTTGGTGAACTCTGGTTATAATAATATGCTTGGATTTCTCTTACCATATCGGGGTCAGAGATATCATTTGAGAGATTATAGAGGAAGAGGAAGACCATCACGTCCACAGGAATTATTTAACTACATGCATTCCTCATTGAGAAATGTTATTGAATGGTGTTTTGGGGTTCTAAAAGAAAGATTTCCAATACTCTCAAATATGCCTAATTATGATATGCAGAAGCTAGGATATATCGTTATTTCTTGTTGTGTTATACATAATTTTATCAGGATGAATGGATAGGTTGATGAATTATTTGACAATTGTGCAGAAATTGAAGATCAAATTGTTGAAAGTGTAAACAAAGATGCTAACTCTCAATTGGAATATAATATCACACCAACACAACTTCGGTATATGTCTCATGTACGAGATGAAATTGCTACAAAAATGTGGGATGACTATATTAATGATAATTGTAATTGACATATTTTTCTTTTTCTATGTAATATTACTACTAATGACTCAAACGTTATTAGTTATTGAATTTCTTTTAATGTTTAATCAGAATGATCTAATGTAAATTTTTATGTTTTATTTTAATGTTGGTGATTTCTTAGGCAAGGAAGGACTTCTCCAAGAACAATTTCTTTATCTCATGCCATGTGGTGATGCTTCTAGTAAGTAGGTAGTGGAGTTAATCTTATGCATCATTCTTCAAGGAAAACAGGAAAGCTCTCAATTTGATTTATTCTTTTGTCACCACATTCAATTATATACTTGTGTGTACTACCTAAAACTCCTTTAGATGTTGTAAGTATCTTCACCTGCAAAGCCATGAAAAGTAGGAAAAAGATTTATTAGTCCATATTTTAACTTAAAATTATTATTAGCATCTAATTTAGGAAAAGCAATGCAACAATGATATTGGTTCAAATTTGAGACGACAATGTTTCTTGAAGTTCTACTTTCAATCATTGCTTCATATTTTTTTTATTTTATGAGTTGACCTACATTTTTTAGTCTCTTTTTACCTTCTTTCTTTAACCATCAGATAGTTTTGGCTTAAAAATATGGTATCGATCATGATTAAGAACTCTTTAACGATGACTCTAAAATTTGGAATGTTGTCATTAGCTTGCAAATATAAATCTTGACTCTAACAATAAAAGTGTAGTATGAGATCATCTACAACAAAAGTGTAGTATGGCAATAAGGATCATTCTTATGAAGAGTTCTTAATTAATTAGTCATTACTTTTATTGAAAATAATAAAATAAAGGGGAATGTTTGGGATAGGTGAAGAATCGTTATTTTAAATTAAAATATAAAAATTAATGGCTAATCTAAAGCAATCAATTAAGCAATCCTTAATAAGGTCACATTCACCGTTATAATAACAATTAATTATTGATTCAAAAGATTATCCATTTGAAATTTAAATATTCATTATAGGTGTTTTGAGATCCATTTTAAAATTGATTGCCCACCAAAAGTTTCGACTATCGAGTTGTCATCGACGTTGACAAAATAGCCACCACAGTTTTATTTTAAAGCTTAGCTTGGGCTTCTTCCTTTATCGAAGGGCTTCTAGAATGCCTTCGCACTATTAGCCAATTAATGTGGAGCAAGTGTCTTGTCTTTAATATTTTGCACTGATGTGAATGGAACGAGTGGGTGCGCTGTTAAATTCTTATCTCTCCTTATAATTAGTTAATTAGAAATAAATAATCAAATTAACCCTTTTTGTTTAAAAACTTCAGATATGATATAAGATTTAATTAAATAATGGCATTAAGTATTAGAAAGATCAATGAAGTTGGACAATATAAATATACGTGGTTGCATTTAACCTTGTTAAATGGTATTCCTAGAAATACAAATTCTTGATGTAATAAATTATTAAATCTTAGAAATTACACATCATAGAGATTAAACAATTATGATTTCAATTTCTAATATAATGGTCAAGCATCATAATTAAATTAAATAGAAAAACATAAACAAAATAGCAATTTAATGTTTGAACAAAAAAATTAAATTCAATAAAATCAAATCATCTTGAAATTGATGGAGTTCTAAGGCTTTAGTTTTCCTTGACCTAAAAAAGCCTAGCCACTAAAGGCCATGGAAGACTGATGCTTAAAATAATAAAGGAAACATGCTCCTAATGCATAGAAAAAGTCCCCTCACCTTATTTTTTATCTCATAAAGAGTTCCCTCACCCCCTTTTTTTAAATCTTATCTCCCTATTTTAAAAATGTCTTATATCAACTACCACAATCAAAAGGATCCCTAAAAATTAGCTGATAGTTCTTATTTTACTTAGAAACAAATGAAGGTTCAATAACCTATTTCCTAAAAATTTCTAATTGAAGTTTATTCTTAAATTGAAATTTGTCAGTAGTTCCAATCACTGCACGTGCTATGCTTTATCAATAATAATGCTTTTGCTAGCCTAGGGTTTTTCCGTTTTCATGTTAACATTTAGTTTTTCCACTTTTTTCTTTTAAGAACAACTTTTGCTTTAAATTTTCTTGAGGCTCCCTAATTACAGAAGACAAATGATTTCATTGGAATGAGCCTAATCTGCACATAAAAAAGAAAAAATAAAATGAAAATAATAATAACAATAATCACCATCATTTTATTTGGAGGAAGTGAACTAGAGAAAATAGTTGATGGATCACTTGACATTTATAGAAACATTATGAGTAGTCAAGGAAAGTTCCAAAGGGAAGCAAACTATTCATCTCTTCTTCCATTAAAACTTTTGATTAGATTTTCCCTTGTTACTATAATGTGTTTCTAAAGGACCGAACATGCCTTCTTTGGAAACTTATTTTTGATATAAAAATATCTAGCAATATGATGCTTTTACTAAGGCTAAGTGTTGGCATACCATTATTTAGAATGCTCATTCTTTGAATTCCCAAGACACACTTATGTCACATAAAGTTTGATGAATCTTCTTATTAACTTTATTTCTATCCCATAAAAAATGAAACGCTTTATTTTTATTTTTTAAAGTGTATAAGGGAATTATAGATATGATTGATTTTAAAAAGACTTCTCTTCCTATCATTAACAAAAAATTCGAGTGACTAGCTTGCCAACCTATTCTTGACTTTTTCTTATGTTACTTTAAAATCCTAAGTATCGACTAAGGTGTAGGAGTTATTAAAATTATCTTTACATTTAAGTTAGTTATAGTAGTAGTATTTGTATTTTATCAAGAGCCTTAATAGAGTAGTTACTATGAGTTTTTGGAATGGAATTTTTTTAATTTTATCTAGTTACAAAGAGTTTTAAAAGAATCATACTTGTTATTTATCAACCATTATAAAAGGATATCAAGGATTATAAATAATAGGGGCTAGAACGTTTTTCGTCCCTAATATTTCAACAGTGGCATCAAAGTCAAGGTGGTCCTTGTTCTTGAAGGATAAGTTATAGCCTTTTGTGTAGCACTGATTAATATAATCAAGGGATATTTGATTATTTTAACTGTTTATAAGGGTTTTAATATGTTTTAAAGAATCTTTAACATACCACCATTAACTATAGCCTTTGCCTTGACATTTCATCATCGTCCCATTCTTGTTGCTATTGTTTTTGCGTTCTAATAGCAGTAGTCTCTCACTAGGTTAATCTTGCCAAGTTAGTCATCTCATTGGATCAATTTTTTTTACTACTTACTCTTGTTTCCACAGGAGTTCCATATCTTTTTTTGTCTACTCATTTGGAAATTATTCCATTTGCCTTATGTTCTCCACTAAATCTACTTTTCCCTTTCTACTTTCTATTGAGATCTGAGATGATTCGACTAGATCTATTCTCTAATTCAATGCTGCATTGGCGTTATTTGATTCATTCACCATCCTTATTGTTCCACTCCTCCCTTCGTCCCCTACTATCATCTTTATCAAAATCAAAAAGAAGAATGCTACTTCATTCACGTAAATCAATGCCTCTGCTATCAAAACCCTGCTGGTGTTGTCAAATGAACTAGTATGATTTGGTGGTCATTATGACTGAGCATAATAATATTGTTTTTGAAAAATAAAATAAAATAATTGAATACAGATGTTCAACTCTCAAAGAAGCTACTTGCCTGAGTTTCAAGTTAGGACCAACATCAAAACCTCTATAACCTAATTTATAAGAAAATTTAATTCCAGTTAAATCAATCATAATGTAATACCTAAGCTAAAATCACTTTTCGCTAATTAATTCCTTCTTTGTTACACTTAATAAGTTCATTACTTCTTTAGAACATATACCATTTGTTCTTGCTTCGTAACCCCTGATCAGGTTCTTACAATGTCCTTGTTATGTTACGTTCTTATTGCTTAGGCCTTCAACTCATAACAAAAAAATTGTTATATTAAAAGAATACTTTCAAGCAATCTTTAAAGCTATTATTAAACTAGCAGTAGGCACAATATAAATTTGTTTTATTAAAAGAATACTTTCAGGCAATCTTTAAAGCTATTATTAAACCAACAGTAGGCACAATATTGATAGACATGCAAAAATAAGGACTTGAAGGATCAGAGTTAAAGGATTTTAAAGCAATGAATTATCTTTTCAAAACTATTGACTAACTAACTTTGAAAAATATTTTTCCAAGGGAAATAAAAATTAGATTTTGGATCCTATGAAAGAGAAACTCTAAGGAACATTAAGGACAAAAAATTAATTGCTTTAATCACTTCATCAATAATTTGAATTACTTCGAATGAAGTTTGCATAATCAATTTATGATTTTTTCTTAAGGATAGTGGCAATTGTCAATAAGATGGGTATTTATGGTGAAAGAATGTAGGATGTAATTATAGTTAAAATTCTTTATTCAATGAGACCTAAGATCAATTATATGATCCATTCAATTAAACATAAAAGAATCTCTATTTTTCTCACTTTATGAACCAAGAAGTTCTCTACTAATTCACAAGTAGAAGATTAATCAATAATAAGATAAAAAGGAGCAAGCCTCGCAAGCAAAATTTAATAAATATTTTTTGGCTTTAAACAAAGAAGGTTGAGGAAAAGATATAGATAGAGGAAAGAATGAAGGAAGATATTCATATAATTTATAACCTCTAAATGATTCCCTATTAAATTAAGAAGAAGAAAAAATGTAGAGGTATAGGACAAGGACGTGGAGTACATTAGCCAATAGAAAATTTAAACGTGGAATGCTATCAAATTCATAAATATGGATATTATCAAATTGAATGTAGAGTGAAATTGTTTAAAGACAAAGGAATGCTAAATATTATGATCTGCATACTTATAATTCTTGATTATAGAAATCTGTAACAAATATATATATATATATATATATCTATTATAGATTTGTAGGTATGATTATAAACTTGACAAAGGGTCCTTGTATGTATAAATGTTTATTAATACTTGTACAATTTCACTCAACATAATACCAAATACCTCTATATTTTACATGGTATCAAAGCTAGTAAGCATCATTCTACTCTATTGAGTGAGATAAGCTCTGCCTAAATAGTAGCAATCTTTTTTTTCACCTAAATTTTTTCTAAAAAAGAAAAAATTTAGGATCTTTAGTTTGCCCATTTTTAGTAACCCTTTGTTCTCATGGCTACTCACCATTGGAGTGGCTCCCACAAATCTACATCTCCCTAAAGTTCAATCATCAAATTTTTTATGTATGAACCTCACATGTTGCCTACAGAGCTTGTACAAGTGATTTTTTTCCAATCACTGCTATTCATCTATCCTTCAATGTCGACTTCTGTATCACTAGCCACATTAAGAGTGCTTCATGTCAGGTTTGCTCAACCACTGTCACCAAGTTTTTCACTTATGTTTGGCCATCATCACTATTATCTCCTTCTATACAAATTTGCATTACTAACTTCTTGATGTCAAACTAATGTCATTTACCATCCAAATTTGCTCACTCCAATAATTGTCGCCTTCATCTATTCACAATGGCAATTCTAGTATCACCATTATCTGGTACACTTTCACTACCACCAACAGAAGTTGTAGAATCACTTATTTATTATAGGTTTCATTTTTAGTTTCCTGATTTCCTTTTTATGCAGGATATTTTTGTGGCTAAATTTATTCTATTCTTATATTACTGACTGTTGGCCTTATATAGCTCCTAAAAGAAGGGTAAATTAGGTTATTACAACTTTCTCTAAGTCTTTGCCTAATTTCATTTTAATTTAATGCGAATA
Organism: Pinacopodium congolense; assembly: GCA_028565735.1. Lineage (NCBI taxonomy): Eukaryota > Viridiplantae > Streptophyta > Magnoliopsida > Malpighiales > Erythroxylaceae > Pinacopodium > Pinacopodium congolense. The sequence goes on from JAOXYD010017376.1 coordinate 9,608, forward strand.
CGTAACAATATATTGAATCAATGTCATAATATAATCTGAATTAAAACAAGTTTATAAAGTAAAGAAATAAGGAATAGAAAGGCAATCTAAATTTATAATGGTTTAAGACAGATTGAATTTATAATATTTCGGCTCATAATCCATACTTATGTCCACTCTCTAACCACTTGCTAGAAGTTTAACCAAATCTTCTTCATGGGTGACCAACCCTTTGACAATTATTTTCTTCACGGGTGAAGACTAATCCTTACAATTATCTTCTTTAAGAGTGAAGATCAAACATCACAATATCAATTCAACAACACCAACAACCCAAAATAAATTTTAAAAAAGGTCTCACTTGGTCAACCAAAGTGCTTAGAAGAACTTTAATAATCTCAAAATGAATGCAAATAAAACATTTCAAAAAGTACTCATAAAACCCACAAAATTTTCTCAACTAATTCTTCTACAACTTCATGATTTGACTTGATGCTGAATGCATGCTTTACACTAATCCTAAAGCATTTATTTATAGGTAAAAATACTTAAATAGCTATTTATAGTCATTTTAATGCATTAAAAATCATTTAACACTCATTTTCCCATTGAAACTAGCTATTGTAATCCAGATTTTAAACTTATTGATTGACTAGACAGGCCCACTATTCTACAAGTCATGCTAGAAATATCATTCATGCTTGATACACTATTTATTAGTTGACTAGTCTCTAGCATTATTCAACCAATATCAATAGAAATTACCTATTAGCTAACAATTAGGCCTACCTATGATCAACTAGTATATCTAAGAACTAATATTTACCACTTTTACCACTTTCTATCAAATATAAGCTTTGTTAAAACATATATAAACATTTCTTCTCAATAAATCTTAACTAACTCACACTTCAAACTAGTTTCTCAAATGATTTTTATGTATCAAGAAGATTATTTTAAAACTTACCCATACATTTCCTATTTATTATGAAATCTATTTGCAGATTCTCTAAACATGCATTTACATGATTTTGAGCCCTTAAACACTTTAGAAAGATCAAGATAAGACTTAAAACAAAAATTACAATAGAAAACCTATTTAAAATCTTTATCTTGAACTTTAAGCCTTCAATCAAAACTTAGGTCTTTAAATATCATCTCTATCTTTAATGCTCTAACTATGGCTCCAATTTCCATTGATTCAACCATTTCACTTCCTATATTCTTAGTACATCAAAACATATACCATTATTAAAACCTTGGCAGAAATTTCCATGGTTCAACACTGAACAAAAAAAAAAAAAAGGGTTAACCTGTAATTAATGTCATTCTTATAATGTTTGAGATCACAGAACATAAGTTAATAAGGCCTAATTATTTAGGAAAGTTCAAATTTACTTACAAGGCATATCTAAAAATCATTACCTTATTGATGTTGTACAATTCGATCATACTTATAAAAAATGGTTGTATGATGATGCTTAAGTATTCTTGTAGATTGAAAACTGTATTGATAATGAAGTTTGAAGTTAAATTAATCGCTACAAGTATATCAAAGAAATAATAGGGAATTTATAATTTTTTATTCTAAGAAAGACAACATTTCTTGTATTTATGAATTATTTAAGGATTTTTGCTAAACAATAAGAATAATCTTTTTAAACTTATTTTATAAATTTTAAAAAGTCTTATGAAGAATTGAATGTCTTCCTACTTTTCATTCCTAATATCAAAGTTTGATAAGATTAATGGGAGTAGATGGAAGTGATGCATTTTTTAATTGGTGCTAATTCTCAATTTGAGATCTCTAGGTCTCAAATTCTCTATTATGACAAGATTTCCCCCTTAGATAAGTTTTTCACTCAAATAACTTTCATAGAAGTTAGTGCCATTATGACACTCAACAATCAGAACCTATTTCATCAAAATCATGGGTTTTACCCTAAGAAGCCATCTCATAAGAGTGCTAATAGAGGAGGATAAAAAATTAGGACTGGAGGAATCAAGATATAAGAGGATTTTTCTGTGTCCTATTTTCACGAATTAGGCTATATGAGATGTACATGACACAAACTCCATAATAAAGCTTAGAAATTCCATTCCATGTATGTTGCAACCACTACTATAACTATTATTTCTATTAAGAAAATAATTATATTTTTTAAAGATGAATTTAGCAAATTTACCTAGTTTGAAGAAGCATTAAAAGAATTATCTCTCCTTATTGTACCTATTTTTGACTTAGGTAACATATTTAATTGTCATGTTTCCTCTTCCTTACAATGGGTTGTTGATTCTAGTGCCTCAGATTATATGACAAGAAATTCTAGCCTTTTCTCTATATTTTTTAAAACTCATCTTTCTCCCATGTTACATTAGTTTATGGATCTACTTTGAATGTTATTAGTTATGTTGTTACTCTCGCTCCAATCATTTCTTTTTCCTTCATCTTAAATTTATTAGGCTTTTTCTTTAATTTAATTTCTATAAGTAAACTCATTCATGCCTTAAATTGTTGTATGTTTTTTTACTTATTATTACATTTTTCAAGATCTTACAACAAAGAAGATTATTGGTAAAGGATTTGAATCAAGTGGTCTCTACATTTTCGGTACACAAATGCTAAGGGCCCTTACTTGCTCAAGTGTCTTAACACCCTTTAAAGTTCACTATCTAATAAGATGTCCCTCTTCATCTTTATTTGAGAAGTTATGTACCCAATTTCATAATTTATCTTTTTTTAGATTATGAGTGTTATTATTTTGCGAAACACTGTTACATATCTTCAATTCTGTAGGTTAATAAAAAAGTTAAGTCTCCTCTTATGTCCAAAATAGGGTTTTCATATTTTGTTACTATTGTTGAAGATTTCTCTAATATCACTTAGCTTTATTTAATTAAAATCATTTTGAATTATTTTCACATTATATTAAGTTTTTTACTAAAATAAAAATAGTGGTTAATGTCTCTGTCTAAACATTGTAGAGTGATAATGTTAAAGAATATTTTTCCTCATCATTTTAAGCACATATGATCCAGAATGGTGTCCTTTATCAATGCTCATATGTTGACTCACCATTACAAGATGATGTCGTTAAAAAAATCGATATCTTTTTGAAACTACTAGTGAACTCTTATTTCGAATGGATCTTACAAAATAATCTTGAACCAGTGCTATCTCCTAAACTTGTTTCTTGATCAATTACATGCCATTGTGTTTTTTGGTAAGATTTCATGTCCTATTGTTTTTCCTACTAAACCTTGGTTTTCTATTATGCCATGAATATCTTATAGCATTTATTTTGTTCACGATGTTCATCCTTGAGTCATTAAGTTAGATCTCATATCTTTAAAATGTATTTTTTTCTTGGGATACTTTCATCTATAAAGGGGGTATCAAAGCTACTTTCCTAATCTTTAAAAATGTCTCATGTCAGTTGAGGTCACCTTTTTAAAACTCATTCCATTTTCTCCTATTTCTTTACCTTGTGATTATGTAGATAATCATCTATTGGAAAATAAAATAAATTATTAGACACTTAATGCTATTTCAACACCTAATATGAATAGATAACTACCAACACCTATTCACCTTATTTATTTTGGAAAATGAGATCATTCTAATACAAGCTTAGGTAACAGTTGATGATTATAATTTCCTAATTACTTTTCATAAAATTAAACATGAATACACTTATTCTATTTCCTATTTTGGTTTTTTAATTAGTTATCTTTCTCCTCTTATTATTTTGTGGTTCAACTTCATTCTTTCATTCTTCCAAAAATAAATTATGAAGTTTTATCCCATCTTAGTTGGTACAATTTTGTGATAGAGGAGATGAATGATTTAAATGCTAATAGTGGGATTTAGTGAACTTACATTAATGAAAGAAGGCTATTGAATTTAAATGAGTTTTTTCAATGAAAGTCAATTTTGATGGATATTGCTTGAATTAAAGCATAACTTATGGCCAAAGGCTATGCTTAAATAGATAATGTAGATTATTCTAATACTTTATTTATTATTGATAAAATGATCTCTATCTATTTATTCATTTCTATGGTAGCTTCTTATGACGGACTCTGACATCAATTAGATATCAAAAATATGTTTTTACATGGTGATTGATAGGTTTGAATTATATGATAATTTTATGTCTATTTCAATATAAATTCAACTCTATTTTATTTCCTAAATGCTTATTTTGTGTTTATATTATGTTTTGATGCAGATTTAATTATTAAACTCAAATTTATATAGTAAAAAAGAAGATTAGAAGTGATTTGAAGCAATTAAGAGGAGTCTTGCAATTGAATTAAGACAAAACATTGGTTTGTATTTTAAAGGCTCCAAATGGCACAAGTGTGAGACAAAATGGTTTGGAAATGGAAAACTTGATTTTGTTTTGAATTAAAGGCATAAAGCCCTAATGTGGATGGCTAGAGAACAAAAAGGAGAACAAGAAATAGACTAGAGAGGAGGAGTGGACGGCTGCACACAAATAAAACACATAGAGGAAAAAGAGAAGAGAGCATGGAGCTAAGCTTGGCAAAAACGTGAGGAGCTCATCTATGGTCTTCTATTTTTGTCTTCTTCTCCACATATGGTGCTGCAACTTTCCTAAGCATAAAAGAGACGTCTCAGTGTGTAGGACTTAGTAAAAAATTTCAGCTTGAAGATCATCTAAAAGAGTGAAACCAAATGCATCCAAGACAATGGAGAGAACCCTTCACCTTAGTCAACAATTACTACTACACATGCATGGAATTTTGTCTTTCATTTTGTTTTCAATTTGCTGTCTTAAGTTTTGCATTTTTACCTTCGTGTAATGTGTTATTGTCAATTGAATTTTTTGATATCTATGTTGTCTAAATAATGGTTAGTTTAGCCAAGTTTTGTTGTCTTTCTCCATAGCCGAATCTCATGGTAGGTTTAACCAAATCTCATGCATTACTTAACTTTATGTTTTATTTTCTCATTCAGTCATTGGGTATTTTTTTATTTTAAAAAATTTAATGATAATTTCAGATTTATTTTGATCAACTATTAACTTATTTTAAGCTTTATTTCATAGAGTTTCATTTATCAATAGAATGTTTAGTCCATTTTATGTTTAGTATTTAGATTCTATGCATGTTCTTAAGCTTTAATTCATTTAAATTTCAGTTTTTGTTTAATTTTTATAATCTAGAATTTTTATTT
>JAOXYD010017387.1:0-14789 GCA_028565735.1 Pinacopodium congolense
TTGAATCTTGGTTTAGTGATTGCATCTAGTTTCCAATTGATTTAGGTTGCTAGTTTGAATTAGCAAAAAGTTTTTAATACCCAATTCACCCCTCCTCTTGGGTGCCATAAGGCTTACAGAACAAAATAAGATATAATCTGATTTTAGAAACCCCTTAGATGATTCCTAGACTCATATATGATTCTTAAAAATAAGCTCTAACATTCATAAACTTATAAACAATACACAAATTTGAAGAACTAAGTGTTTGAAGCTATAAACTAAAGGAAAAGGCTAAGGTAAGAGAAGAGTGATGTATCTCTTTAATTTTGTAGATCTGATCTTTCCCTTGCCATCACATGTCTTCTATTTTTTTGTTTATTTTTGTAGTAGCTACTACCTACCAGATGTGCTAACAGACACCAACATTAATTAAGAACAAGTCAGAGTTGAAATGATGAAGATGTGGAGCTGAAATTGTTGACTTTGGTGATCAACGACACCTTGCCTCCATACAGGGTGCCCTTAATGTTCGACTACAAAATCCATTAAAGGCCCCCTATTATTCCATTAACATTACCCTGCCAGGGGGCCGTTAATGGACATAATGGAGAAGTTTTCTTCATATTTTTGCTCCAATTTTCATCATTAAGCTCCATCTTGCAAATTAAATATAATAACACATAAATTTAACAATTAAGCACCGAATTAAGGGGTCATAATTCAACAAATTAAACATTAAAATCTATCAATTTTACCCCTAACATTTCCACACCTTTGTGTTTTTCTATCATTTTTAGGATAATAAGGACAATGTCTAATTTAAGTGTAAAGGTTGGGTGAGTTTAAAATTTTTGTACACTTGAGTTATTGTGAGTTTGATGGTAATGATTTGAATGTGTTAGTTTGAAATGAATTTGATCTTTAGATAATAGTTAATTATATTATTTAAATGAAATTAATACTTTTTATTTGAGGAACTTTGCTCAGCTCTTAAAATGATGCTAACTTTTTCTCTGTTCTCTTTACTTTTGAGTGCTTTACATGTGCTGAGTGACCCATTTGTATAATATATAATGTTTAAGTCCATTTTTTATGGGTTTCCATATGAATGTGAAATGGGATGTTTAGAATACAGTTTAAAAAAAAAAGAATAAAAGAAAAAAGAAAAAAGAAAAAGAGGAAACAATTAAAAGAAGAGCATCCTTATTATCGTGTTGTTGAATAAAATGCATATTTTTTGTGTTCTTGAATTTGTTAAGCAATTCTCACTGTGCTGGCTTTAATGCAATATAAGTTTGAAGTTATGAGTGTGCTAATAGCCATTTAAGAAGGTGATCTATCCTTATAACTGGGGTTATTCATGACAAAGTATTCAACTTCTTATCAAAAAGTTAGATGACCTCTTAAACAAACATTGCTCAAAAGTCAAATTGTGACATATTTTTAATTATTTTTGGTCATTTTAAGCATCCTTGACTAGTTTATATGATAACCTATGCAAAAAGGCTTGAATGTTGTATATTTTCTATATTGGGTTATTTTTTCACTAATTGTGTGCTTTACTTATGATTAACTTGTTTTTGATCATGATGGAGTTGAAATTGGTGGATTAGATTAAAAGCATTGATCGATTTCTATTATGTTTAATTAGCTATTAACTATTAACTCTTGATTGGGATTGTTTGAGTGAAGTGTTTAACTCATCGCTTGAGGACAAGCAATAGTTCAAGCGTAGGGGTATTTGATAAAGTTGAACTATCTCAAGTTTTTAAATGCACTTCAATGTGAATTCATTCCTATTTTCATGCTTAAATGCCTAAATTGTGTTTGTTTCAATCTTTCATATAGGTTTGGTCTTTAGAATAGAAGTTATGGCTAAAAGGGATGAGTTTAGAGCAAATTGGAGTGGAAAAGGAAGATGTAGCTACTAGAGACTTAGAGTTTGATCGACCAAATGCTACAAGTGGTCAACTGAATGGCTTAAGTTAGTCAACTGATCCCTCCAATTGGTCGACCCATGTCATGTTGCAAGCTTAAAAAATAAGGTTATAAGTGTCTTTCATTCAGGAAACTTTTCTCGATCCTAAAAGAGACATATAAAAGTGTCCAAATGCAACTAAAATAGAGAGGAGGGGACTCATTCATTTTCTTTTTGCCTCCACTATTTTTGTTTCTTATTTTGTTTATTTCTTAGTTTTCATTTATTATTTCAATTTTCTCTCTATATTTTGGTTTAGGTGTTATTTTCTTCCTTTTTTTAGTTGTTTTTTTTTCTCTTTTAGTTATTTTTTTGTTTCTTTTTGTTGTCCATTCATTTGGGTATTGTTATTTATGTATGGAACACTTGTTTATGTTAATATAGTGTTCTTCTTTAATTTCCAACGTTGTTATCTTTATTTCCTTGATGATTTCTACATTTTATTATTTCTTTTGCTTAACTTCAATTGTGTTCTTGTTATTTTAATGAAGTTAGCTTAGTTTTTCTTATGTGTTGGAAGATATTGATGGGATAATGGCTTTGTAATTGTGAGGATTGGCTCGAAATTAATTGGGTATTGTGTTTTAGTTCAAGGTTGAGTTGGAATATAGGTTGAATAACATGAATTAGGGATTAATGCATAGGATTATCCATCTTAGGTATAATTTCTAGTTTAATTGCTAGGTATAGACTTGTGATACATAATCGTCCGTATCAAGTACCATAAGTGGCACTAGGCTAGTTAAATTTGTAGGTAAACTTAATCAATCTTAAGTAAAGCACATAACATATATTTTTATGATCAATTATTAATCATAAATCCTAGATATATCTTCTGTCCATCTTTTCATATTTGTTTTTTGTTTCCCATATTCCTCTTTAATTTCATTATTTGTCTTTCCATTTTATTTTAATGTCTTCACATTTGAGGGTTTTCTTTTTTTATTACGGTTGGCCACATACAAAATTAGCTTAAATTAATATATCTTTCAAAGCACAACTTAACAATTAATTCGAGACCAACTTTTCTGTAAGCATACCGATCGAATAAAATAAAAAAGTGGAGAATATTTAAGACTCAGAGTATCGATCCCACGAGGAAGTTTATATGATGTAAGTACTAGATTCATTGGATTACAATTATCTAGAAAACACTTAACTTTATAATTTAAGAAAATAAATAATTGAAAGCTAATTTAAAAAACCTAGAAAAATTCCAATCAATTGTAAAAGAGCTAAAGATTGCTTTTCCTATATTATTCAGTTAAGCTTTGATGGTTGATGATTTAATTAATTTAGAGATCAGTGATGCTTAATCTAGGGTCTTCACTAAAACAAGGCAACACTATAGCTAAAACAGTGGCTTATCTCTATTGGTCCTATCTTGAAGTTTGGTTATCCTTCAGAGTTAGATAATAGGATTAAAGTTTAAGAAGTCTAGTTCTAAATCATCCTAATTTAAGACTAGCACCCTCATGATCAACTAATCTTTGGTTACTTCATTGATTTAAACCACGTTTATTGATTTTTCTAATAACCTAGGTAGAGACTGTCAGATCCTAAATTATCTAATGATAATATCCTAAGTGATCAATTCTTGACAAGAATTAAGCATTTGATAAACAAAGATTAATTTACTAGTTATGCATTAATTATAACTTAACACGATTAATCATCCATAAATAGATTCAGCATGATAACTTAACTAAAATTAAACATTAAACACAAAAATTAATCAAAGAACATAATAAATATAACTTAAATAACAAGACTTTGATTAATGCAAAATAACAATAATAATATCCAAAATTAAGAGTTTAGAATGAACTAAATCACATCCCCATATGGTATTCCTACTCTGAACAACGTGATTACAGCTTCTAGAACTCATAAACAACTTAAAATCTCAAATTACAAAAGATTGAAAATAAAAACTACCTAAAACTACTTTGATTTGAAAACTAAAGAAAGGAAAAATGTTTTGATCCGAAATTTGATGCCTAAAACGTCTAGAGAGGTCCTCTATTTATAGAAATGGAACAACTGCAAGTGGAGGAGGAAGACAGCCGCAAATGTTGAAGATTTGAGTGAAAATTTGCTATTGTCATTCATTAACGGTGGTCTACACCAAACTACAATGGCGCCATTGAAGGATGAATAGCCCATCGCTAGTATACAATATCTAACTTCTTAAATAGTGGACTGCAATGCATTAATAGTGGGCTATGTAGGGTGCTGTTAATGGTCTAGAAACCATGATCTTCTTCCATCCTTTCCACCTAATCTTCAATTCTTTACATCAAATTGCAATTGAATCATTTGTAAACATAAATTAAATATTTAAACACTGAAACAGAGGTAAATTGACATCAAATAACAACCAACACCACTATAAATTTGCCCCCTAATAACTCCCTACACTTAAGTGTTTGCTTGTCCTCAAGAAAAACAATCATTCAACTTTCTCAAATTAGTATATAATTATAGGAAAATTAATCCAAGATCAACAACGTAATTATTGAAAATTTCTTCTTCATATTTTAAAAATAATGACTCATCGAAATGCTATATAATTAATTATTCGTATTAATTCACAAATGCATTTAAGTCGTTTCATTCTTTTTCAACCTTTAACCTAAATCACAAAAATCAATTCTAGATGTAAAAGGCAAACATAATGAGTTTAATGTATCAACTTTCAAAACACTTTCAGATTCTTTATTTAATAATTTATTTATTTAACTAATTAATTAAATATGTGAGCAACTTGGTTGAGAAATAACTCAATCTTTTGAAATGAAGGTGAAAATTTTTTCATGATCAACCCCGGTTACTCAATTGAATTACATTGAATCAATTAGCAATTAACACCACCCATAACTTCAACATTATACACACACACATATAATTATTATTTGTTTCTTTTTCTCTTTCTTTATTTTATTTTATTTTATTTTTCTATTTTTCTATGTTTTCCCCTTTATATATATATGATTAGAAATTAGTGGAGTGCATTCTACTCACTTATTTAATTAACTAAGTTAATTATTTATTTATTTATTCTAATCATAAAAGTGTTTCAAAAGAAGTCACAAAATCACTGACTAAGTTGCATTTTATATGTGGAATATCATTCTATTCAGCAGATATCCATTATCCCAATTATGAAATGAGTTTAAAGCGCTTAATCATTAATCATCAAAATTAATCATATAACATTTCAAATTGTCAAAATAATTTAATCAAAAGAAAACATGGACAATAATAAGCATCAAAATTGAAAACAATTTTTAAGAAATTATAGACTAGTAAAAGAAAATTGATAAATTGATATACTATAAGACAATAAATACTTAAGTGTGATCAATGAATATATCCTTCCCCCACACTTAAATTGAACATTGTCCCTAATGTTCAAAAACCACAAACAAAGCATAAACTATGAGAAAAATAAACTAATACACCTAGAGGAATATGTGATTGTGAAAGCTCTTTGTTGATATGAATTGTAGCTATCTGAAAAGCAAGGAAAAAACATCAAGGCTCTAGAAACTGAAGAAAATACACAAAACTAAAAACAAACACACCAAAAGAAAACACAAGAAAATCATGCAAAAAAACATAATATTTTATTGAAAGCATATGAAATCCTACTTTTATAGTTGGGTTGCCTCCTAACAAGTACTTTTTTAAGGTCTTTTAGTTGAACCTTAGAATTAGAGAAATTTGAACCTAAGCTTATGTCCAACACCTAGCTTCTCATTCTCATCATTTAAATAATGACAAACCAATTTTGGAAGCATTCCTATACCAATCAAAAATGTATTGAATACATAAGTGTTACTGTTGTCAAAGAATTTTGGAAAAAAATTCTAAGTACTAAACTTCTACTTGCGCATTAAAAGATGAAATACCTATGAAATCTAAGAACTTAAATGCTATCTTAGACTCTTGATTTATCTTATTTTCAGTTATCTAAAAATGATGCTCACAGTCAACTGTGTCCAAAATTGGGTTAATAAAGTTGATGCTGACTCACCATTCTCACTTGCTAACTCAATTGACTCTACATGATCTTCCCTAATTGATTCTAAAATTTCTCCCATGGTTCTTTGATAATGCTCAAGCTGGGAAGGATTTTCTAAATAGGAAATGAATGCAACCTTATTAAGCTAAGAATAATCAAGATGATCCATCCAACTAGAGATACACTCATCTATACATTCAGGATACCATTGACTAGGAAAATATGAAGGTTATCTAAAACAAAAAAAATTAAGCCAAGAGTAATCATGGTCATCCTCATATACAGGAGTATAGGTTTCAAAATTATCAAATTGATTTGTCTAGTCATCGCTCCAAATAATTTGAACTTCAGGCTCATACTATTAGCAATCCAGCCAATGATAATTTTGCCTCCATATCTTCTTGATATCTCAATTAAGTTACAAAAAGATGCACCAACTCATAAACAAAGATGATAACAAAATAAAACAAAGAAAGAAATCGAAAGTTAAACCATAAAACAGATATAAAACACAATAAAGAAAATAATGTAAAAAAAACTCTAGAGTAATTGACACTAATATATCCCTAATATTAAAATTCACTTCTCTGACAACGAGACCAAAAATTTGATTACGATTGGGCACATACAAAATTAGCTCAAAGTAATCTATCTTTAAAAACATAATTTAACAATTAATTCGAGACCAACTTTTATGCAAGCGTACCCGTCTAATCAAGTAAAAAAATGAAGTATATTTTAGATTCTGAATATCAATCCCACAAGGAAGTTTATATGATGTAAGTACTAGGTCAATCGGATTTAAGTTATCTAAATAACACTAAGCTTTATGATTTAAGAAAATGAATAACTAAAAACTAATTTAAAAAGCCTTGAAAAATTCCAATCAATTGTAAAAGAGCTAAAGATTATTTTTCCTATATTATTATGTTAAACTTTAATGGTTGATGATTTAATTGATTTAGAAATCAGTGATGCTTAATCTAAGGTCTTCACTGAATCAAGGCAACGTTATGGTTAAAAACCAGCTTATCTCTATTGGTCCTATGTTGAAGTTTCGTTATGCTTCAAACTTAGGTAATAGGCTTAAAGTTCAGGAAGTCTAGTCCTAAATCATCTTAATCTAAGACTAGCACCCTCATGATCAACCAATCTTTGGTTAGTTCATTGATTTAAACCACGTTGCTTATTGACTTTTCTAATAACCTAAGTAGAGACTGTTGGATCCTAGATTATCATATGGCAATAACCTAAGTGATCAATTCATGACAAGCATTAAGCATTCAATAAACAAAGATTAATTCACTAATCATGCATTATTAATAAATTAACATAATTAATCATCCATAAGCAGATTCAGTATGATAAATTAACCAAAATTAAACATTAAGCACAACAATTAATCAAAGATCATAACAAAAATAACTTAAGCAACAAGACTTTGATTAATTCAAAATAACAACAATAATACACGAAATTAAGAGTTTAGAATAAACTAAATCACATCCCATATGGTATTCTAACTCTGAACAACGTCATTACATCTGTTAAAACTCATAAAAAACATGAAAATCTCAAATTACAAAAGATGGAAAATAAAAATAACCTAAAACTACTTTGATTTGAAAAATAAAGAAAGAAAACGTGTTTTGATCCCAAATCTGATGCCTAAAATGTCTAGAGAGGCCTAGAAATTTAGAGAAATGGAGCAATTGCAAGTAGAGGAAGAAGACAGCTGCAAATGTTGAAGATTTGAGTAAGGAATTGATATTGTTGTTCATTAACGGTGGTCTAAACCTAACTACAGTGGCGTCGTTAAAGGATGAACAATTTGCCTTCAGTAAACAATTTCTGATTTCTTAAATGATGGGCTACAATCCATCAACAGTTGGTTATGTAGGATGCTATTAATGGCCCAGAAATCATGATCTTCTTCCATCCTTTCCACCTAATCTCCAATTCTTCCCATTAAATTGTAATTGAATCAATTTTAAACTTAAATTAAATATTTAAACACTGAAATAGGGGTAAATTAACATCAAGTAACAACTAAAAACACTATGAATTTTCCCTCTAACACTTTTCTTTCTTTTTCTTTTAGTACAATGTTAGGAAAAGCTTATTAGAACACATGCTCTTTATGTGATTGACCCTGACTTATCCTGCTACATATTTAGTTAAGTTAGTTAGCTAAAAATTTATTATTTTGTGGTCAATGAAATACCTACCACAAATATTTTTCTAAAACATCAATCAAAGCTTATGAGGTGGCTAGAAAAGGTTTACCAAGAATTAAAGGAATCTTATCCTCGTCCTCTACATCTAGAATCACAAAATCAAAGGGGAAAATAAATTTGTCAGCTTGGATTAAGACATCCTCAATGACACCCTTAGGATATTTAGCTGATCTATCTGCCAAGTATATTCTCATCCTAGTAGGCTTTGTGATTCTTAATCCTAATTCATGAAATAATCTATCAAAAATCAAATTAATACCAGCCTTAAATATATTAATGCATCATTCAGTTGAAGACTACAAAGTATAAGAATGGAGAAATTCCCTGGGTCTTTTCGTTTCTATGGTAGCTTATTCATGATAATAGCATCACACTCATCCCTTATCTTCATCCCTGAATTCTTTTCCTTATTTTTTTGTAGCAAGCAACTCACTTATCAACCTTGCATTCTTTCATTCATGCAAAAGAGAATTATCTAAGGGTGTTAATATTCAATCTCTTAATGGGGTTGAAGGACATACCTAAAGACTCCTCTATTATATAATGCTTACTTTTTCATAAAACTATCATGATGGTGTGATGTTTATCTCATCATCTTCCTTCTTTGGCGCCTCATCAATATTCTCTTTTTCTTAAGATACTAACTCCTTGTCCTCTTTTTTTGTAACTAAAAACATCACATGTTCTTGCTGTCTTAGTTTTGATTTGTATTACTAGGTAAATTGCCTAGTGGTCACTCTGAGATGCTCTTTGTAAGCGAGTCTACTTGGTTTTCTATGGTCTTTATGGACGCTTCAAGATTTTTTATTCGGGCATCTATGGAAGTAATGTATTTAGCAAGTAACCTTCTAATGTAGGTTGCTTGTAAGATTGCGCCACCCCTAATTATACGTGATGCTATAATGATTGTTTCACTGGTTCCTAACATAGTCAACTTGTTGTAATTGTACTCCTACTCCAACTAATTGACACTCATAGTTGGGATGATTGCCTCAGTAGAAATCATAGACTAATGCTTAATTGAAAGCAAATGAAACCGTGATAATGTCTAATTTCCTTTTAAGGGCTTCCACCTTGGATTTTAGTAAGGCTACTGCATCTACATTACGCATTCCTCCATTAGTTTTAGGCTTTCATCTCACGCTTCCCTACTGATAAGCATTCATAGCTAGACTATTGATCAATTCTTATAGTTGGTAGAGAGTCTTAAAGTTAGCGGTTCCTCAAGATAACGTATTTATTAATTTGTTAGTTGCAAAATTAGGACTACTATGGAGTTTCTACATCAACATGCCTAGCTCAAAAATATGGTAAGGGCACTTCCTAAGCATGTCCTTCTAATGCTACCATGTTTCATAATGGCTTTCATGTTCTCATTACTAAAAATAAATAATATCATTACATAATATAGTTTAATAGGAAGGAGGGAAATATCTCATTAAGAATTTTTCTGCTAATTGGTTCCAAAAAGTGATGGACCTATGAGGATTTGATTTAACAGACAACATCTTTCGACTGCTTAATGTGAAAGAAAATAACTTCAATCTAATCACCTTATCAAAAATTCCATTTAACTTGAAAGTGTCACAAATATTTAAAAAGTTGGCGATATGAGCGCTCACATCTTCATATGGTAATCCATCAAAATACATATAAGCTCTGTAGCATCAGAATCATTTGTGGTTTGAATTTTAAATTTGCTCCTTTTACTCGCGGCCTTTGTATGATCAACTTTATGCCTTGTAAGGATGGGCATGGAAGGTCACACATGGTAAATTATACTCTTGGTCCTAACTCTCACTCCATATTATACATTTGTTGCTCTAATACCTCTAATTTCCTCCTACATTTGAATTTCTTGTCTCTCAAACCCTTCTCCAGATTTGGCTCTACTAGATTAATCGAATGACTTCGGGTCATAGAAGAAGAACCCCTAACCTAGAAACGGTAAAAACAAACAAAAGACTAAGAAAAAAGGAAGCTATTTAAATAAAGATAAAATGAAGTAAATTAAAGATTACGGAGAATTAAAACAAATAAATACTTAAACAAACAAAATCTAAAAACAAAGAAAAAAAAGCTAGTTTAATAAAAAAAAATAGAATAGCACTAAATAATGGCATAGTCCTTGGCAATGATGGAAAAAACTTGATGTGTGTGATACGTGCATAATTTTTAATTAAATTTATCCAAGAATCACAATAACAATACCACCATACACAACTAGGCAAGTGTACACACCATAATGCAATATAGCTAAGGTGAGCCCAGCGTCAAATCCATAAGGACTACTATTACTAGTGCATATTTTTATAAACTACCTAGCTTAACAAGATTTAAAGAGATTGATTGGTTCAATAAATTAAATTCAATAAAAAAATAAAATTACATTGCATTATTAGACTCATAAAATATAGCACTAATGATGAAGTTAGGATTTAAGTGATTAATCCCTTTAGGATGTGTATGCATTCATTATTCATCTTGATTTAACATAATTTCAAGATTTATTAGATTGCAGACTCCCTGATGTAAACCACACTCCCTCTCGAGTTATGTAATCCTATTCAAGTCAATAAATCATGCAATTTCTCTATATCCCTCTCTATTGATTGAATGTATTATCTCATTCTATGGAATCTATTATTTTAGCTAAGCTCACACCTAACCTAGACATCTTATGTAGGCCTATTTCTAGGTCCCAAGGTAAGATGAATTATTTAAGGAGTGATTATAATTACCCAATTAATAAATCTTTCAATCAAAGATATGTAATGTGGTCTTAATCAAGCATACACAAATCAAAGCATTAAAATCGATTTTTACATTCACATAACATTCGATAAACAAAGTCGTTAAAAATCCATAAATAATCATAACATAAAATCTGGAAATTAAAAATTAAATCAAGAACAAGCAATCAATACTGCATCCTAAAGTTCATAAAAACCTAAATCTTAATAATAAAAATAATTCCTAATAATTATTTCAATCATAAGAACAATCAATAAAGAGAAAGAAAAAGAAAAGCTCATGATGATTCAATCTTTCTCCTTTCCTCTTCAATAATGGTTGATGTGAATTGATAAGGTTGCATTAGAGTTTAATTCTATAGTGGTTTAGCTTGTTAATATGCATGTCTAGGATAAAAATTGAATGATTTATTATTAATTTGATGTTATTTTTAGGTTTTGTTGTTGTGCAAGTGCTTAGTGTGATGTTTATGATCTTGGGCAAGATTTCCACCATTTTGGTAAGAATATCTAATGCAAATTAAAGTGGAATTGAGTTAGGATACCAAGAGGAGGAGAAAAGGAGGCTTGGAGGCAAAATCCAGGTCATTATAGCAACTTTGTCACTATAGCAACAAAAGATGGTGCTATCTCCAGACCATTATAGCAACTTGGTGGTCTCTAGATTTGACGAGGCGATATGTCCAATTGAAGCTCTATGTTTTTTTTTTTGGCAAAAGGATGTGTAAAAAAACCCTAGAGTCCTATTTTAAGCCTAGGGATCATCCAAGATAGAAAAGGAGGATTTTGGAAGGAGAAGAACATCAAGAAACTCAAGATAAAAAAGGAGAAATCAAGATTCAAAAAAGCTATCCAAATTTTCTAGCAAGAGTTCCTTCATCATCATTAGTTTATCTTTCCTTTTCTTTCATTTTGATGTTTAATCCAAATAGCGACTATTTAAACATGATTATGGATTTCTAAAACAAATTTAAGGATTATTCTTAAATTGTTTATCTAACTTTTATCTTCTTAATTTAATGAATTATTGTTTGTTTTAATTGTTGACCCTATAATCATTTCAAATTTAGATATTTCTTTGATCTATTTGAGTTAAGGTGAACAATAAGATTTGGTAGATTAATGATTAGTGTGCTTTTAGGTAATGTTTCTAGGTTATTTTTAGGTGTTTTAAGTGTTTCTTTGTCTATTTTAGATTTTGTTTATTTCATCTTTTGCATCTTTTTATATTCTTTGAAGTGTTTAATTGTTTCCTTATTTTATTAAGTGTTTAAGGGTGGATTTTAAGCTTATTTGAGGGATAGTTTGATGCACATTGTTGGTTGATTTTGCAGGCATCAAAATTTCAGATTTGGGTACTTTTTAGGTGATTTTGATGGCTTACTGGGAGAATTTTATAGCTCAAATGATCATGAAATTTTTTTAGAGGAAGATCAAGATGTTAGGAGTCTGCAACTCAAATTTCAAGTCAATCAGAGGTCTGAAGAAGAGGTTGTGGCTAAAAAAGTGAAGGTTGTTCAGAGTTGTAGAGATCAGGTGATCATGACCTAGTCACGATCATGACCATAACTGTTTATGGATCCTCTGTCATGATCGTGACCTGGTCACGATCGTGACAACAAGTCTAATGCTGGATGTTGTGTTGGTTAGGTAACTTTAAAACTTTGGATGATTTTAAAGCGATTTTACTTTGAAAACTAACGAAATAAAGGCAAGTGTGCCTATCGGAAAAGTAATAAAGTGGAGTAATTTTCAGACTTCGAGTGTTGAACCCACGAGGAATATGTTGCATAAGTACTAGGTAGATCAAATTACAATTATTTAGGAAAAATCTAGACAATTTGATCGAAAAGCTTAAATTAGCTTAAATTAGACTAACTTGGCTTAAACATTTCAAAAATGATTTTAATTGCTTTTGAAAAATTCTAAAAATTACCAAATTTGTAAATTAGCTATGGATTAGATGATTGATGATTTAATTGAGCTTTAAAATAGATTTAAATTCTGATTAAAGTCCTTCACAAAATCAAGACAAAGCTATGGTTAAAACTATGCTTTTTCTCCATTTAATATTGTCTAAAGTTTGGTTCTGCTTTAAAATCAAGTAAATAGGCTTTAATTTCAAGAAGGTGAGTTCTGGAAAATTATTCTCAGAACTTTAACTTTCACAAAATATCCAGGTTTGGTCATGCAAGGATTAATTCGTGTTGCTTATTGATTTTTCAAACAATTCAAGATGATTTCGCATGCTTAAATTATCTTAAACACTAATCTTAAGTGGCCATCTTAAAATTAGTTCTTTTAGACCTTCAAAAAGCAAAATATAGATGTTTTAGCATACCTTGAAACTCCTTAAAATCATCAAGACATCAATCCATAGAAACAGAAACAATTAGCCACACTTTTACATCAAAGCATACAAGATATGCAATTTATACAACATACTTTGATAGATCTGAAATTAATAACTTAAATATAAAGTTTAGATGTGAAAACAAATCCCAAAAAGACTTCTGCATGTTTCTTGAACTCTCAACTTGAATCTGAACTCCAACCAAGTTCTAATTCATCAAGATATTGCAGAAAAATCAAGAACATTCAAAGATATAAGCATAAAAATAACAACCTTGATTTATCCGAAAAATGGAACTAAATAAGATATAATTTGAGTTTAGAAACCCCCTTAGATGATTCCTAGACTCGGATATGAGTCTTAACAACAAGTTCCAATCTTCAAAATCTCAGAAAACAATACACAATTCAAATAACTAAGTGTTTGAAGCTTAGAACTAAAGAAAAGCTAGAAAATGAGAGAAGAAGAAGTCTCTCTCTCTATGGTAGATCTGATCTCCTTAATCTCTCTGTGTTTCTTATATTGTTTTTATATGTTTTCAGGACCTGGAGAGCTCCTCCCATATGCTTGCAGATACCACACAATTAATGCTGTCGAAGTGGAGGACACAAAGACATTCATGGGTCTGCTACCCATATTTGGGAGCACTATCATGATGAACTGTTGCTTGGCACAACTGCAGACATTCTCAGTAGAACAAGGCTCCGTCATGAACAGAAATTTAAACAATTTCCAAATCCCGACTCAATCCATGGCAGTTTTCCCTCTCGTCATCATGCTTATTTCGATACCCTTGTATGAAAGTAGTCTGGAAGCTTTAAGAAAGAAGGGCTCCTACAAGCATCACTCCTTTTTCCTTCCACTCAGGAGAATTGGACTTGGGCTGGCACTAGCTTCAGGCTCCATGGCCGTGGCTGCTCTGGTTGAGGTGAAGAGACAAGCAGCTGCAGAGAGAGGGGTTAGGTTGTCTGTGTTTTGGCTAAGTTGGCAATATATTTTGCTTGGTATTTCAGATATGCTCACTCTTGGAGGAATGCTTGAGTTTTTCTACTCTGAGGCACCTGATAGAATGAGAAGCATGTCCACAGCACTGTCTTGGTGTTCTACGTCAATGGGGTACTTCATTAGCTCCTTTCTGGTGACCATCATCAACGCTATTACTGGAAAATTGGGTCATGAGTGGCTTGGAGGGAAAGATTTGAACCACAACCGTTTGGACCTGTTTTATACTGTTCTTTGCGTGCTTAACTTCATTAACCTTCTGAATTATATGTACTGGGCTAAGAGGTTCTAGGACTTGCTTCCAGATGTATTAAAATAAATAAATTTATAAATAAAAAAAAGAAAAGAAAAGAAAAGGCATAACTAAGAGAGCCTGAGTCGTTGTAGTCTTCTAATCAATGGCAATAAAAGGGTAGCTGGCAACAGACACCTTTAATACTAAAAGCAGAGTATATTT
>JAOXYD010017397.1:0-14788 GCA_028565735.1 Pinacopodium congolense
ATAGAAATTCGATATCATTTTATTCGAGATCATGTGCAAAATGACGATATTGAACTTGAATTTTTTGTCACATTACATCAATTAGTGGATATCTTTACTAAACCATTATGTGAAGATAGTTTTTGTACTATTAGAAGAGAAATTGGTATGACCGATGGTCTTTCTATTTGATTGTTATGCTTACACCTTTTATGTTGATTCCAAAATGAGGGAGAAGTATGCGCATTTTTAGGGAGAAGTATGCACGTTTTTTTGGAGAATTATGCATGTTTTTAGGGGGAGCTATTCTTGAAATTCTTGTGTAATTTAAGGGGAGCTACATATGCATGAAGGAAGGGGGAGTTAGTGAGATATAAATCTTGAAATTGTGTAACTGATTGTGTTGTTTGAATCACTTAGTTTTGTCATCAACAAAAAAGAGGAGATTGTTGAACCAATGAAGGTTCCACACAATTTTGATGATGCCAAAACACTCTTTCTACTAATATTTTTATTTAATTGTGTCTAAAGATAGGTATGTTGAAAAGAAGATGTTTAAATGAGGAAAGACGTCTATACAAGCCTGACGATTGAAGGTTGGTCGATCAAATACAGATGATTGGTCGACCGAACCATGGAGATCGGTCAACTGAACGAACATATTGAGGAGATCAATTGATCGAATATGAAGATTGACTAACTGAAATTTTATCAATCGACTGATTGATGCTACCAGCCAACTGAATGAATTAAAATTATGAAGATCGGTAGACCAAATATGTCCATCGATCAACCAAACAAAGAAGATTTCGGAGCAGATTCTTTACAACAGTCACATTGCTCAATGAATAAAAGATTTGTCCAATGGTAACAAGAATTGACCAACGATCCAAAAGAAATTATTTTTCCAATGGATAGTCGGTCATTTTTTACACTATAAATACAAATAATTGTGAGACCATTAAGATCACAAGAAAAAGAGAAGTGACAAAAGTGTGTACAAGTTCATATTTCATATTAGTTTTTGTTTTGAGAGCTTGTTAGTGTGTTTGATTCTTGAGGTTATTCTTGAGCAATAAAAGAATTTGTAAGGTTATTCTTGAGCCTAGAAAAAGGATTTGAAAGGTTATTCTTGATCCTTGAAAAAAAAGAGTGGGTTATCCTTAAGCCTAGAAGGATTTGTAAGTTGTAATCAATTTTATATTTGTATTTCTTATCTTATTTTCAATAATTACAATTACTTTTTATCTTTTTTTATAATTGTTTATTTAGCTTTCATAAATTTACTGTTAGTTTTATTCTTGTGTATTTGCTTAAAGGTTTAGTAGAGCCTATTTCACCCCCTCTTAGGTAAAATTTAGGGCCTTCAGGCCATACGTTAGCCATCATTATCTCCAACCAATTAAACAGTGAGTAAGAAGAGAAGGCGATAGAGACCATTAAGAAGCGAATGAGATCCATAGGATGGAAAATTTATGATATTAGGGAAATTAGCCCCAATGTGGTGATCCATAGGATAAAGCTTGAGGAAGGATTCAAAACGGTGAGGGAGAGACAAACGAGGTTAAATCCAAACATACAAGAGGTTGTAAAGAAGGAAGTGATGAAGCTATTAGATGCAGGGATCATTTACCCCATTTCAGATAGTGATTGGGTGAGTCCGGGGTAACGTGTACTCAAGAAGGGTGGCATGTCAGTGATGGAAAGTGGAAAGGGTGAGAAGATTTCAAGTAGGACCATCACAGGTTGGAGGGTGTATATTAACTATAAGAAACTCAATTTGGCCACCAATAAAGATCATTTTCCCTACCTTTTGTGCATCAAATGATTGAGAGGGTGACTGACCGTGCTTTTTATTTTTTTCATGATGGATATTCAGGATTCAATCAAGTGTTTATTTACCCCTAAGATCAAGAGAAGACCACTTTCACACGTCTTTGTGGGACTTTTGCTTATAGGAGGATGCGTTTGGTCTATGTAATGCACCTACCACATTCCAAAGGTGCATAATGGCCATTTTTTATGACATGAATGAGAACTTCATGGAAGTGTTTATAGATGACTTCTTTATCATTGGAGACTCTTTTGATCATTGCTTGCTTAATTTAGATAGAGTGATTTAAAGATGTGACGATTGTCATCTAGTCTTGAATTGGGAGAAGTGTCACTTCATCGTCTAAAAGGGCATTGCATTCTAAGATAAGATCTCTTACAAGGGTATGGACGTAGATAGAGCCAAGACAAAAGTGATTGAAAAACCTCCACCTCCTACCAACATTAAAGGCATTTGAGCTTTCCTTGGTCATGCAAGGTTCTACAAATAGTTCACCAAGGATTTTTCTCTTATAGCTAGACCCTTGACTCATATATTAGTTAAAGATGTGCCTTTGTGTTTGATGATGATTGTTTGAATTATTTTAATAGATTGAAGAAGGCACTCGCAACAGCACCTATTTTGACGTCACCAGATTGGTCACTTCCCTTCAAGATTATGTGTGATGCAAGCGACCATGCCATCAATTATGTGCTTGGACAGCGGAAGGACAAGTGGCTGCACGCCATTTACTATGCAAGCAAGACCTTGATGTGAGCTTTCCTAATGAGGCATTAATGATGGTAAAGAATCCTTTTCTTCATTGGTTTGTCGATATTGCCAATTATCTCTCAGGTAGTATTTCTCCCCCCCTTCTGATCTCTATTATTAACAAAGGAAGCATTTCTTATTCCAGTTCTCTCTATATATTTGGGATGAACCTGCATTATATAAAATATGTGTTGACAATTTGATTCGCAGGTGTGTCCATAATGATGAAATGCTTGAAATTTTGAACTAATGTCATAGTTTAGCATATGCAGGACATTATGGAGCGAACAAGACGGCTACATGCTTTTTGGAATGTAGATTATATTGGCCCACTTTTTTCAAGGATGCTAGAGACTTTGTGCTGAAGTGTGATAGGTGCCAAAGAGTAAGGAATATTTCGAAGAGGGATGAAATGTTGCTTTTCATCATCCTAGAGGTGGAAATATTTGATGTATGAGATTTTGATTTCATAGGACTCTTCCCATCTTCTTTAGGCAACTCCTATATCTTGGTTGGAGTTAAATATGTTTCTAGGTGGGTAGAGGTCGTGGCCACTCTAACCAATGATGGTAAGGTAGTGCAAAGTTCATCAAGAAGATCTTCACAAGAATTGGAGTGCCTAGAGTGATCATTAGTGATGGAGGGAGTCACTTTTACATCAAGCCTTTTGAAGCTCTATTAAAAAGATACAATATACATCATCAAGTGGCAACTCCTTACCACCCCAAAACTAGTGGCTAAGTGGAGGTGGTGAACAGAGAACTGAAGAAGATTTTGGAGAAGGTAGTGAGCTCTTCAAGGAAAGATTAGTCATTGAAGTAAGATGATACACTTTGGGCATATAGGATAGCCTTTAAAACACCGATAAGTAATACTTCATATAGACTTCTATATAGCAATGCTTGCCATCTACTTTTCAAGTTGGAGAATAGAGCCTATTGGGTAATTTGAAAGTTGAATATGGATTGGAAGGTTGCGGGTGAGAAGAGATTATTACAACTTAACGAATTGGAAGAGTTAATATTTAAAGCTTATGAAAATGCCAAGTTGTACAAAGACAGGGTAAAGAAGTGGTATGGTTCTCACATTAAAAAGAACGAGTTCAAGAATGGGGATTGGATGATTTTATTCAATTCACGACTTAGGCTATTCCCCGTAAAGCTTAAGTCAAGATGAAGTGGCCCCTTCAAGTGTTTCTCTATGGAGCTTTGGAGTTGGAAAATGACAAAAGTGAAGCATTTAAAGTCAATAGGCATAGGTGCAAGCCATACTATAGAGGGATATATTCTTAAGAAAGGGAAGTCATCTCTTTCCTTTCATCCACTCCTTCATAAATGAATGTGGAATGGTCAAGCTAATGAACTTAACTTAGCATGCCTATCTTTCTTATGTTTGTCTTTGTTTATTTGTTTGTTTGATTGACTTAGTTTTGGTTATGTTTGGTTTGGGTTTGATATGTTTTCTTAGTGTTTGAGTGGGTTTTGTTTGAATTTAACTTGTTTTCTCTGCAAATTTCTTGTTGGTAAGGTAATCTTGATATTTTTAGAAGTTGTTTGAAAGTTGGGAATGTATTCTAGGTTAGGAGGAGGGTTGGAAAACTAGAAAATCAAATGTTGCTACCTGAATAGAACCCACGATTGTGGGACGAGGTCTGTTTCCCATGATCGTAAGAATGCTGTCCAGAGAGTCTAGGGGATAGCCATCCTATGATTGTGGGATCCCATAACCCGAGGGTTTATTAAAACCCTCCTTTCTTCCTTCTTCGCCATCTTTTCACTCCCTCTCTCTCTAAAAATCGAAAACCCATGTCCCCAAACCCTCAAATCTTTCATTTTTCTCCAAAATCTTGGTGTTTTCTTTCATTTTTCCATAATCACTATATTTCACATTACCCACTCCAAAATTATAAGATTTCGTAGGTTCTTTCCTTTTTCTCTCTCAAGAACGTGACTAATCTCTCTCTTAGTTATTTTTGTAGGTTTTCTCCTTAAATGGCTCCAAGGAAGAAGCAAGTTGTTCACCCATTGGACAAACTCTTACACCAAGTCTCCGAGGATGACAAAAATGATATGGCGGCCACTTTTTATGCTCCATTCCCTATCTTTTCGAGAAAAGAAGGTATGAAATTCTGGGATTTTAAAGATAGAGTGTTATTGCCTCCTAGATATTTTGATTTTGAGTTATTAGATACTCTAGGATTAAGGAGTAACATTGAACGATTATCTGAGACTATTGGTTGGAGTCGTTTGATTAATTGTGTTATGTTGACATACCCCATAATGACTTTAGAACTTTTCACTACTGATCAATGTAATTTTAAAATAGACACATTCTAGTTTAGAATAGGTGGTCTTCTATATAAGTTGGATTATAAAGTCATGCGTGATTTATTTCAATTATCTAACACCAAAGTTCCTGACGATCATGATGATTTTGATGTGGATGATTATTGGAAGATCCTCATTGGTGAAAGCAAGTTTGACTCTAGGAATGCACCCAATACTTTGATTCGTAGCACTGAACACTTACTTCTTCACAATTTTATGTGCTTAATTGTTTTTAACAAGACTGAAAGCAATAGGTGTTCATCTAGGGAAATTTTCTTTCTTTGGTGTGTGGATCATAAGATTAAAGCAAATACATCATACCATAGTTTTTTATCTATGGTGGGTGCAATTACTAAGAAAAGCTTATATTTTGGCATGGCTTACATTATTACTACTTTGGCTTTATATTACAATCTTGATATGGATGGTTTGCACATAGATAGACCTAAAATTTTTGATATACTATATTTAAGATGATCTAAGATCTTGGAGCTCCATTCTATAGTTCTCCAAGATCCTCAGAGTAGAACTGTTGTTACGTATAGGAAATTCACGGGTACTGCCACCTCCAAACCATCCTCCTCTCGAGCACTACCGGAGCAAGAATAAGAAGTCGATATATAATAATTAATAGTAGCAGCAGATGTTGATAAATTTGAAAAGTCCTCGACCAAATGGCTGCAATCCATCAACAAATGACGTTGTAGATTAATAAAGTCAACACCCAGCTGAGGCAAGTGTATAAAGAGCATCAATAAATCAAAAAGAAGTTCCTCAGGTTCCTTCAGATCAAGAACAATGGCGTCCCTTCACCCACATCTTCACTGCCACAATCTCCATGAGCTTTTAACCCTTTATCTCTTGCATTTGTTTTACAATTGCTTTGTGCATTGTGTTAATTGTTTTGTTTTTATGCCTTTTGTTTTGCTCTCTATTTTATAGTTGCCCTTCTCGCATTGACGACAACGTGTTGTTCAAGTGTGGGGAAGTATGGTAATCTTTTCATTTTTTACATTTGTGTTTGCATTTTTGTATCTCATTTAGGTTGTGTTAAATTTGTGTTTGCATTGTTTACAGTTTTTTTTATATAAGATGCATGTTTTAGGCATATTAGAGTGTTGTTTTATGTAAGAAATGGAACCACATTTGAATCATTTTGGTTTGTGATGCCATGAGATTCTATCATGCTAGTTGGAATGAGATTGAATCCATGTGTGAACTTGGATTAGGTGACTTGAGTCAAAAGTGAATCATGTTGAATGATGAAAGTAGTTAGTTACATACGCTTACTTAGATCTTGACACTTGAGCAATGGGATAGGGTAGAGATTCATAATGAATTTTCATTTGAGCCTATGTGAGGATTGAACCTATATGACTTCATCTATAGTCATTCCATTTCTTTGTATGTGTGATGCTTCCTTAGGTAATTGCCTTCAAAACTTGCTTTGAATTAGTTTAAATATACCAAATCCTTGCTAGATAGAAATGATTAAGGCCCTTTTTGTATTAATCCTTGGCTTAAATGACCTACTATTTTATTACCCTAACTACCCCAGTTAAGCCTTTAACCCTTTGTTTCATAAAATTGTCCAATTTTTAAAACCTTAAACCCCTACGTTGACTAATCACAAGTTTAATACAGTGCTAAGTGAGGCATTAGTTTGGGATTTTTGACTACATTTTTTTCTTTTTCTGAGATGTTTTAAGTAATTGCTAGTACTTCTACTCATAGAGCACATTGCAGTTAGCTACTTCTTGGTATATTGTTTCTATATTATTGTTCAAAAAGAAAAAAAAGGATAATATTTAGTAGCAAAAATAAATGCGTAGAGCAGTTAGTTTTATCCATTTGTGTATCTCAGAAATATATTTTGTTATCCCTTTGTACATTTAATACTTTATGAATGGTTCTGATGAACCCCTAAACCTGTTTGAGTCACCTTAACCTTATCCACATTACAAGCCCAAATAAAGTCCTTTTGATATATTTTTAGCATGCAACCATTGTGGAGAAGAGTTGGTGTATTAACAAGCCTATGATAGTGTGGTTTCCTCTAGGAAATTTGAGTAAAACACTAACCTTTATATAATTGAGAGAAAAGAGTGAAACCATAAGGAAGATCCATTTTGCTTTTATACTTATATTAGAGCAATGGTTTCATAAGTTGTGTTTCCTTATGTGCACTAATGAAAAGTAATAATGATAAGTGTAGTAGTTTGACACTTGGGTTGAGCAAAGTTTTAAGGATTACATGCTTTGATCTTTATGAAAATGAAGTGATGAAATCGATTGGTTGTGTTTGATTTTTCTAGAGCACAAGGAAAGATTTAAGGGTGGGGAAGTTGATACTGGTGCATTTGTATGTGTTTTTCTAAGCAAATTGGCATGCTTTTCTTTCATGATAGGCTCATATTGTCGTGTTTTTGAACTTATTTTATGTGTTTTTGCTTATTTTGATCCTCATGGTTGTTGGTTCATGCTTGATGTTGGTTCATGCTTGATGGCCATCTTTGTGCTTGAGCTAGGCACTAAAAGAGGAGAAGAGAAGTGGAGGAGATGAAGAATAAAAACCTATAATCATGGGATAGGGTCTAATTCCCATGATCGTGGGATCTGTAGGCAGAGGTTCACCAAGGTTTCACTTATTTTTAGGGTTTTGTGACTTGAAGTGTCATATATAAGGGCACACATTCTTGAGTGAATGAATGCTTTTGATGAATTTTGAGCTTATACCTTGCAATATATTGAGAAATTGAGTTGGGTAATTTGTGTAGGGCTGTACAATGAGAGTTGGCACTTATATACCTGCATTTCATCAAGTTAATTGATTAGTTATATAGAGATCTTGGCTAATTAGTTGACTACCCATAAGATAGCTTCATAAGTAGTTAACTTGGTGGCTTGGTTTTATAGATTGAGAGATTATTTAATCCATTCCATTTTGACTAGGGACATTTAATTACACCTTGAGAAGGGTAATTGAAATATTAGGACATCTTAGGTGAGGCATAATTCAATCAAGATGGTATGAGGGAGACAAGTTAGGGAAAAAGTGGTCTCTAATCTTAAATCTTGAAATTTAAAGATTTTGCATTTTGTTGTATCATTTGTTCATTACTAGTTTGTTTGATTTAGTTTATTTTTTAGCCTTCATTATTTTAAATTGGGTCTCGAACAAATCATAAGCTCAATTAAGTGGTGCTTAAACTACAATCTTTGTGGGAACGATATCTATTATTTAGTATAAGTTACACTCCATATGCTTACGGTTTTAAGCGTAAAACTAGTTAAATAGTTCTGTAAGTCATTAACAAGTTTTTGACACCTTTTTCAGGGATTGTTTTGTTTAGCATCTTGTTTAGTTTGGGTAACTTTGATTTAAGGGTTTTTCATACTTTTCCTTGCATATTTGTAGGTGTATGAATAAAAGGAGCACTAGAAGGTTTAACGAGTGTAATGATAAAGAGTTATCCGACATCACAAGGCACGAAAGAGAGATAAGAAGATCCGTACACCAAGACATAATCCATTCAAATATGGAGGAAGAAGGAGAGAAATGAGGAGTTGAGAGGACATTGATGGATTTCATGAGGCTAGGTTTCAGTCGTCAAGGAGTTGTAAGGCCTGTGGTTTAAGAAAATAATTTTTAGATCAATCCTGCACTCCTCAACATACTTCAAAGCAGTGTGCAGTTCTATAGGCTATCCAATGAAGATCCTAAAGCCTATCTGGCTAACTTCTTAGAGATTTGTGATACTTTTAGGTTTAATGGAATATCGAATGTTGCATTGAAGTTAAGATTGTTTCCATTTAACTTGAGGGAATAGACGAAGGCATGGTACAACTCCCTTAGTTCAGGACAGATTACCACATTGGAGCAAGTCACCCTAGCTTTTATTGCAAAGTATTCTAATAGAGAGATGGGGAATTATTGTATGAAGCCTGGAAGAGGTTCAATGAGATGCAAAGAAGCTGTCCACACCACAATTTTCCAAGGGAGTTCTTACTACAAACATTCTATAATAAAGGTAATCAAACGTTAAAGAGGACCATAGATGTAACTGCTAGGGGATCATTGATGAGAAAAAACATTGATGCAGTCCATAAAGTTTTGGAAGAGTTGGAGACCAATAATTGTATGTGGTCTAGTGAGAAGAGCATACAAGGGAAAAAGGAGCAAAAAGGGATGATACTAGTTGACTCAGCAATAACACTACAAGCTCAAATTATAGCCCTTACTAAGTAGTTGAGCAACATGCAAGGAACATCTTCATCTATAATGGAGGCCATGCATAATCAAAACCATGGAGCGAGGTGTTGAAAAGCAAAATAATTAAGGAGTAAAAACTTTTTTTCATCAAGAGTTTTACAAAGAAAGGGGTACGTAACCCTAAAGCATAAAAGGACAAAAAAGGAAAAGCTTGCAAAAGCTTTGGTGTAGACAGCCATATATATCTATATATAAGAGAGGGAAGAGCCTTTCCAAGAGGGATCCACAGCTTGAGCTTCATTTCTTTTATTGAAGTCACACCTTTCTTCTTCTTTTGATTAGTTTTTCTTTGTTCTATTTTTTAGTTTTTTTCAGTTAGTTTGCTTGTATTTTCTTGTTATTTTCATTCTTTCATTCTTTATTTCTTGTTTTAGGTTTTAAATATTTTTTGTTGCTTTATTTTTTAATTAGTTTATGCATTGCTTAATATTGTATATTTTTTAACCATATTTTCAATTTGGGTTTTATGTTAATTTTGTAATGTTATCTTAGTTTGTGTTTGGGTTGGAAGATATTGATGGAATTTTGGCTTAATAATTGTGATAATTGATTAGGAATTGAATGGGTTTTTTTTATTATTTTGGTTAGGATTGAATTGGGATTATAATCAATTGACATGAATTACAAATTAATTGTTATAATGGGTAATCTTAGATATAATTTCTAATTTAATTGCTACGAATGAACTTGTGAAACTTAATAGTCTTAGTGATTTCAGTAAGTGGCAATAGGCTTGTCGAATTTGTCAATGAACTTAATCAACCGAGTTTAGGATTCCAATTCTCTAAGTTACACAATCTGATCTTATGAGATTGTGGCTTAGGCTAGCAGTTCCTTAGTATTTAAAGTTGTTGCACCAATAAATCTAGAGAGCTTTTTCTAGGCTATCGTGTAGTTAGGGATATTTTTAAAGCTTGTTAAATTTATCTAAGGTCAAACAGAGGGTTTGAGTGCTTGTTCAAACCTATAGGCTAGCATCTTAGACTAATCACAATTTATTTATTTTGTGGATCAATTATAAGTTTGAATTCCTAATATATCTTCTACCCGACTTTCTTTCATTGTCGTTTATGTTTTCTTTCATATGCTGTTGTTTATATTTTCGTGTTCATTGATTTTTTGTGTGTTTTGTTTTAATTTGTTCGTGTTTAAGGGTTATTTTTATTTTCTTCTTTTATTCCAACTTTAGGAATACCTTAGAAACGCACCATAGCTTTTTATAGGATCGACCTTGACTTGCCCTAGCAATGTAATTAGGATTAGTTAGGTATTTTATTATTTGGTCAGTTGACAACATCTCCTACCAAATTTTTGGTGCCATTATCAAGGGCCTCGTGCTTTTGTTTTAGCTATTTTTAGTGTTGCTTTTGCTTTTGTTTGTTGTTTTTGGTGATCTTATCTTCTGTTTGTTTTAGATTCACAACTTTTTCTGATTTTGAGATCTTTTCACATCATGGATCATTATCAATATGATTTTGAGTTTAATTTTTATTCTTATTATCCTTATAATGATTTTTATTCTTTTGCTTTGTCCAGGTTAGAGAAGCAAATGGTGAATTTCACATCCTTAGCCGTGCAAGTACCGGTGGATGACTAACAAGCTAAGGTATGTTAAATTTGCTGATTTTTAGGTTATCCTTTTTGTATGTGTCTTGTTGTGTAGGATACATAGTACTATTTTGAATCTCTACTGAGCTACGACCAAGATTAGTCATACTTCTAGCCTCTACCTCTACCATTGCCACCATAAGTTGATGGGATGTCCTTTGAGGAGATCATAATGAGTTCAGAGACAAACACTCTTCAATTTTAGTAAGGAATGAGAAGCAACTTGAACAATTTGGAAGATCACGTGAGTAAGTTAATAGAGGTGATTGGGAGCCTAGAAGCCTAAGCCTCTTCAAGGATTCTAAGCCAATAAGAGAGCGATGTTGAGGAGGTGTGCAATATTCCATTAGAGAATGGAGAACAATGGGAGCATCCGAAAGTAATAGAGGAAGAGAAAGAGTAACTAGGAGAGGAAGAGCCACCTATGCAAGAAAAGAAGGAGGGTGCATAACCTCTTAAGGTAGGTGACACATTTCATGTTATTGCTAACTGAATTTAACTTCCTTTTCATAGTAGTTTAAAGAAAGAGGAAGAAGAAGTAGAAGAGGAGAAGAAAGCGCAAGAGCAACAAAAAGTGAAGTTTTTAGAAGAGTTGTGGGCAAGCAAACTGGAGGTTCAACGTGGCAAGAATGATGAAGAGTATCCACACCCATTGGCGATATTATTATGGAGAACATCCTGGTGGAAGAAGGGAGATGTCCATGCCAGAGAGTGGACCTTGGACTTTGATGGCGAGATGATGTGGTTCCATGACTCCAAAGCTATGTGACATCTATTTTTCGAGCATGATATAAGGAAAATTATTCCCGGCTCCTCATGAAATTTTAGCATGCTTCTTGTTGGACTCAAGCATCCATTCGACAATGGATGATTATTAATATGCATAGGGTTAAGCTTATGACCATAACGAAGTACTTAATGGGAGACACCCCATCCATATCCTTTTTTGTGTGTTTTTCTCTTTTGTAAATATCTTTTGGTTAGTTTGCTTTGCATTCTTTCTTTGCTTTTTATGTGTTTTAGTTGTAGGTTGAAGATGGGCAACTTTATTCTTCAAGAGGGAAGCTGCTATTGTTGCATTCAAGGTTTATTATGGATAATGTCCCATTTAAGCGTGGGGGTGGGGCAAGGTTGAAAATTTTTGTACACTGGAATTATTGTGAGTTTGATGGTGATGATTTTGAATGTGTATAGCTTGAAATGATTTTGATCTTGCCCTAGTTACTGCCAATCGTAGCCTTCTCGTCTTCGCTTGATAGTAGGGGGAAAAAGGTCCAATAACCTCTCCATCAAGTATTAGGAGAGTGATTATGGGAACTTGCTCGACTAATCCTTAGCTTCTCTAGTCCCGGATTGTTTGGGCTTATAGCTTGAAATGATTTTGATCTTTAGTTAATATTTAATAGTGGTACTTGACAGAAATTGAGGCTTTTAACTTGAGGATCTTTTCCCAGCTCTTGAAATGATGGTAAACTTTGTTGTTTTCCCTTTCCTTTTGAGTGTATTGCATGTGTTTGGTGACCCATTTATAAGATATTTAATGTTTGAGGTCATTTTAGTGTAGTTTGTCATATGAATATGAGATGGGATATTTAAAATAAAGTGTCAAAAGAAAAAGAAACAAAAGCAAAAATAAAAAAAAAATAAAAAAACCAAAAAAAAAAGAAAGAAGAAAGAAGAAAAGAAGAAAAAATTAGAAAAGTGTTATTGCGCTGTTGTTGAAAGCAACTTGTTATGTGTTGATGAACAAGAAGCATCTTTGTTCTTTGGAGTTGTTGTATTTTGAGGAATTTAAACCCCGCTAGCTTTAATATAAGGTAAGGTTGAAGTTAATAGTGATGCTTTTAATCATTTGAGATAGTGATCTAACTTAGTAACCGGGGGTGTTTAAAACAAGTGTTCACCATTGCCTCAATAAGTTAGATGACCTTTCAAACAAGCATTGCTCATATTTCAAATTGTATCGTGATTTCATTTGTATTTCGTTATTTTGGGCATCCATGATTAGTTTGTATGATAACCTATGCGAAATACCTTAAATGTCAGATATTATGCATATTAAGTTGCTTTTTGACTGACTTAGTGCTTTTCTTATGATTTCTTTCTTTTTGTTTTTTTTATCAAGAATGTGTTGGAATTTGTGAATTGGATTAAAAGCATTAATTGATCTCTATTTTGGTTGATTAGCTATTAACTCTAGATTGGAATTTTTTGGTTGAAGAGTTTAAATTATTACTAGAGGACAAGCAATGGTTCCAGGGTGAGTGTGTTTGATAGGAATGGATTTTATTATATTTTTATATAAAAATTTAGGTAATTTCATTCCTATTGTTTGTTTAAATATGCTTAATTTGTGTTATATTATGTTTAATGAATAGATGACCCTTCATTCTTATTATTTGTTCAAAAATGCTTAATTTACGTTATATTATGTTTAATGAATAGATAACCCTTTTTGGATGAATTATGGAGAAAAAGTCAAAGATTACATCAACGTTAGGAGAAAGGAAAAAAAGGAAAAAGAGAGCAAAGAAAAGCTTCAAGATCTTTATATTTATAGATAGCACTAAGCAAGAGCATGAAACTTGTGTTTTAAAAAAATTAAAAGCTCTAAAAAAGGCTGAGGTTTAAGACAAAATTCAAAGACAACTAAGCTTAATAAAATGGCATCATAGTGTTTGAAGTATGGAGAGGAGCTTTGGCTTAAATAGAGACAAAATTCAAAGCTTAAGAAGCTTAGTAAGTGGTGGCATCACATGTTTAAATAGGAATGGAGAGGAGCTCCTCTTGTATTGGAAGGTGGAGGCACCAATTTTTTTGAGTGGAGGCAAAGAGTTCTTAAATGATGACATGTGTCTCACAAATGTTTTAAGGCATTAAAAGACAAAAGCAACACATTATTACAGGGAGAGAGCAAAACATTGGAGGGGAGCATAAGCTTTCTAAAAAGTGGACATGGATCCCAACACTCTTTTAAGAGATTAAAAGACAACAACAATAAGCTTGACAAGGAAAAAGCATTGAAATGTGATTAGGAGGCTTTAAGAGAGTGGAACAAGAAAAAAAGAGTGAAGCTTCCTTTGATTTGTTGACATGTGGTGGTATAATCAAAACCATGGAGAGAGGCATTAAAAAGAAAAAGAATTAAGGAGTAAAAACGGTTTTTCATTAAGAGCTTTATAAAGAAAGGGGCACGTAGCCCTAGAACAGAAAAAGAAAAAGAAGGAAAAGATTGTAAAAGCTTTGGTGTAGACGACCATATATATATATAAGTGGGGAGACCTTTTCCAAGAGGGGTGGGCAGCTTGAGTTTCATTTTTTCATTGTAGCCGCACCTTTCTTCTTCTTTTGTTTAGTTTTTCTTAGTTATTATTTATTATTATTTTCAGTTAGTTTGCGTGTATTTTTTTGTTCTTGTTATTATTTCACTCTTTATTTCTTGTTTTGGACCTTTAATATTTGTTGTTGCTTTATTTTATGGTTAGTTTATGTTTTACTTAATATTGTATTGAACTTTCTTTCAATTAATATAGTTGTGTTTTATTTAATTATGGCCTTATATTTATTTATTTCATTATAATTTTTGCATTTATGTTTTTTTTTATCATATTTTCAATTTTGGTTTTATGTTAATTTCATAATATTAGCTTAGGTTGTGTTTGGGTTGAAAGATATTGATATAATTTTGGCTTAATTATTGTGAGAATTGAATAGAAATTGAATGGGTTTTCTGATTTTGGTTAAGATTGAATTAGAATTCTAATTAAATGACATGAATTAGAGATTAATTCAAATGATTGGCCTTCCTAGGCATAATTTCTAATTCAATTGCTAGGAATGAACTTGTGATATTTCATAGTCTTAGTGATTTCCATAAATGGCAATAAGCTAGTTGAATTTGTCAATGAACTTAATCAATCTAGTATAGGATTCCAATTATCTAACTTACACAATTTGAGCTTACAAGATTATGGCTTAGGTTGGCTATTCCCTAGTATTTAAAGCTGCTTCGCCAGT
>JAOXYD010017407.1:0-14788 GCA_028565735.1 Pinacopodium congolense
CTATGGTTAAGACTTTTCTTTTTCTCCATTTAATCTTGTCTAAAGTTTGGTTATGCTTTAAATCAAGTTAATGGGCTTTAATTTCAAGAAGTTGAGTTCTGAAAAATTAATCTCAGACCTCTAACTTTCATAAAAAATCCAGGTTTGGTCATGAAAGGATTAATTTGTGTTGCTTATTGATTTTTATAAAAATTTAAGATGATTTCTCATGCTTAACTTGTCTTAAAAACTGATCTTAAGTAGCCAGCCCAAAATCAGTTCATTTAAACCTTCAATAAACAAAGTACAAAACCTTTAACATGCCTTTAAGCTCTCTTAAGTCATATATACATCAATCCTTAGAAATTAAAATGATTTAGCCACACATATTGATCAAGACATACAAAATATAACTTATGCAATATATCTTGATAGATCAATAAATACAGACCGAAATAATGAGTTTAGAGTGAACAAAACAGGTTTGTAGGACTTCCAACTTAATCTAGATTATAGTACAACCCTTGATGTGAATCAAACTTGCAAAAAAATCATAAAACATATAAGGTTATAAGCATAAGAACAAATATTTTGATTAATCTGAAAATGAGAGCATAATAATGAGTAAATGAATTAGAAACCCCCTAAATGCGAGTTATAAACTCAAAACTATGTTTATACACTAGGCTTAGATGTTCAAAAACTCAGAAACAACACAAAAATTTGAAGAACAAAGTGTTTGAAGCTAAGAACTATCAAGAACTATGGTGAGAGAAGAAGAATTATCTCTAAGACTATGGCATATCTGATCTCCCTCTCTCTCTTTCATTCACGCGTCTTCTGTGCTTTTTTTTGTTTTTTTAGTAGCTACCGCCTCCCACATGTGCTAGAAAACATGATAATTAATTAAGAATATGCTAAAGCTAACATCTTGGAGATTTGCAGCTGAAATTGTTGACTGTTGCTATTAACGACACCCTATCTTTACTCAATGGGACCCTGAGAAGGCACCGTTAATGCTCAAATGCTACACCCTTAAATAGCCCCCTGTTCTTCCGTTAACGTGACCCTACCAGGGGGCTATTAATGGTTAGAAATGTGAGGATTTCTACAAGTTTTTCCTCCAATCTTCATCATTAAACTCCATCTTGCAAATTAAACATATAACATATAAATTTCACAATTAAGCACTGAAATAAGGTCATAATTCAATAAATTAACCATTAAAAGTCTATCAATTTGGCCCCTAACACAAACTTATTCAAATAAGAAAATTTAGTTACACCTCAAGAGAGGGCGACTAAAACATTAGGAAATCTTAGGAAAAACATAAATGAATCAATAAGATAAGAGGGGAAAATAGAAATAAAAGTGATTCCTAGTTTTAATCTGGCATTCTAAAGTTCCTGTACTTTATTCTTTAATTTGTCAAGTTGTTTTACTTTAGTTTATTTCCATCTTTTTCTTTTGATTTTATGCCTTAGACAAAATATAACTCAAATTGTTAAGAGACTAAATCTAATCCTTGTGGGATGATATCCGTTATACTATAATTTTACGAGTCTTCACTTGCAGTATAGCGTAAAATAAGTTAAGTTAGCACTTAACTTTCCGATTAACCGTAATTAAGACTAGTAAGAGCATCTAGGTATTGAGAGGAGCTAGGAAACATAGGGATATATTAAATCTTGGCTAGATATTTGTTACTTTTTCTTTATATTCGTATTGATTTCATAGTTATTTTCATTTAATGAAAATGCACTTTATGATTATATCTTGGTTCATTAACGAATATATATGTGTAACTATTTTACCTAATCTTAAGAAATTAAATGGATTAATAATGTATTGAGTGTATCATTTTTTCTTGATTAAACGCTTAATTCATCATGCTTAGCCTGATCGCATAATTTAAATTCATATGTAATTAAAACTCCATAATTATTGATTTTTTATTATTAGAAAATCAAGTAGGTAGCACTATTAAATCTAAAAGTGGACCAACCTTTAGAGTCTTTTAGGATTAGACTTCTTTTTATTCATGTATTTTATTCTAAGTTGTTTATGGAAAAAATAAATAATTCGAGTTTAAAAGATAAATGATGTTTTAATGATCATTAGCAATATTTTAATTAAGTGAAGTACATTCCTACACCTAAAATTGTAAGTTATTAACCCATCGAAGAGTCTTAGTAGTTAATAAGTGACAGGGTGAATTCATAGTAGTTAGTCAATTATTTAATTTTTAGTGCTTATCAATTAAAACCTGAATTATTTGGATAATTAAACATCATGTGATTTAGAAGTTACAAGTCGGTCCTTGAGGAATACTATACTTGGTTACATAACATTTATATTACTTGTTGACAAGGATTATACTTGTCCTTTGCTGGTCTTAAGTTAGAAATGAATTAAAGTTAATTAGATATAGAGAACAACCTTATAATATGCAAAATATACATGTTTATGGAAACAATTCTTACTCAAATTTCCATATTGTTTGATCATTTATGCTCCTTATAGTGTGTTTTTGGGATATTTAAATATTGGGTTCATTTAAGGAATGAAAATCACATAAAAACAAAGATTATAAGCTTTTTCTAGAGCATAACAATGGTCCAACAATGACATTATTATAGGTTAACAAGTAGCAAACTCTCAAAGGACCATAATGGTGTCGTTATGGCACTTAAAGACCGTTATTATAATCCACCTAGTGCCTATTCTAGTAGTCCTAAATATGCTGAAAAAGAGAATATATGACCTTTTCCATTAATTTTCTTGTGCCCACTTACTACTCTAGTGTTTTCAACTCTAAAAGAGATCAAACACTATAAATAACACATGAAATAAAAATAATGGGAACTTGGAGACATTGGTTTACACCCATTTTATTTACATAGTCCAACCACCTCCATCCTTATTTTAACTAACTACAAATCATTTTTTTATAGTCTAGAGGTTTAAGATGGAAAGATTCAAGGAAGTAAAGATTTAAGGATATAAAAAAGAGTTTCTATCATTAGCTAGGAGAAAGAAGCCTTAGAGAAGAGTTCCCATTGCAATAGGCTTTTTATAATCCCACTTCATTTTTCTCCATATTTGGTTTTCAATTTTCCTTCATATTTATTTTAAGTTTATTGTTGGTTTGAGGTATACAAGAAGCTTATGCCATTAGTTAGGACAAAGAAGCCTTGGATAATTCCTACTTCATTTTTCTCTATAGTTGGTTTTCATTATTTCTTGTATTTGTTGATTTTATTATTAATCAAGGTGTTAAGTAGCTAGGGCTATTAGGCTGGCTATAAGAAGGCTAAGGGATGAAGTTTTCATATTGAGAACACTTTAAATCTCTACTTCATTCTACTACAAACTCTCATTCATTGTTTTTTTTTTTTACTTTTGTTTTATATTACTTATCAAGAATAATTACATTTTGATGTTTGAATAAAGTGGATAGTTTGTCTGTAATTTATTTTATTAATCTTTTACCAATTATATTCCATCGCATTTTATGGTTCTATAATTAATGAAAGTAGATATTTATTTGAGAACCTAGGTTAATTTAATTTAGTTGAGCTATGGAATTGTTCTTGCCATACCTACACCCTTTGGATTAAGTTGCTTTTAAAACCCTTGGTTATCAAGTCAGTAATTGCTAACTTGGTTTAAGTTAACTTGTTTCAATTTTTATTTTAAAATTGTTCAATTTGATAGGTTGATTAATTGTCTAATATTAAAATTAATACTTACTGATTCTTCCTTGTGAGATTGATACTTTATTGTTATTTATGAAAAAATGATAGGTGCACTTGCCTATAGTTCTGAATAGTATAAAAGTAGTTTTTATATTTTAAAACTTAGCATAACATAGACTTGAGCATTTAATTTTCACATATTCACTTTATGCGTGCACCCTAAAAATTTAATGACACTGTTATTAGGAAAGCATTAGTGATACTAACAAGATTAAGAGCTATTGGTTTGGCCATGTTATTTGCATTTATTTGTGTCTTTTTTTTCATTTATATTATTACATATTTTTATTGAATTTTGTGTATTTATGTTGCATTTCTTTTAGCATTTGCATTTAATCATTTTGAATTTTTCTTAGGTATATGACAAGAAGTCCTACTTCAAATCTTATGGAAGCTAAAACAAAGCTTGAAAAGGTTTTGATGAGCATCTATAGAGAGAGGTTTAGACAAGAAGAAGAAGAAGTTAGAGCTTTGAATCAAGAACTAGAATAGATGTAGGACGAGCAAAGGCCAAGATCTATGTCTAAATATGCAAGGCTCGATTCATGGGACACAATCAAAAATTGTAAGGCCTTCGATAAATATGAATACATTTTTTATAAAGATTAATATCATCTTAATGATCTAATAATCAGTGCAATTTGATGGGTTGCTTGATAAGGATCCCAATGATTACATAGCAAATTTATTATAGATATATGATACTTCTAAGATTAATGGAATTTTAGATGATGCTATCTGATTGAGGTTGTTCTCATTTTCATTACGAGATAGAGCCAGGCGGTGGTTGAAGTCTTTACCTTCAAGGTTAATTATAATGTGGGATAGCCTAGCTGAGAGGTTTTTGATAAAGTATTTCCTACTAGAAAAGACTGTAATGTTGAGAAATGAGATTTTGACATTTGTTTAGTTAGATAGAGAGGCCCTTTATAAGACATGGGAGAGATATAAAGACTTCTTGAGGAAATGCTCTCATAATGATCTCCCCATATGGTGCCAAGTGCAAAATTTTTGCAATGATTTTAACTAGTTGACAAAGTTAATGATAAATGTAATTATAAGTGGCATATTAAACAAGATGCCAGATGCAACTCAAGATTTGATTAAGAATATGGCCATGAATAACTACTAATGGCAATTAAGTAAGAGCATAGCCACTAAGTCAGATGGATTACATTAAGTGCATGCTCTATTGGCATTGACTACCAAGCTTGAGTTGGAAGCTTTTTCTATAGCACAACACAAGTCCATCAATAACACTTTTGTAGGTTAATAAGTAATGTCATTATGCTCTAGAGGACCACAATGGTGCCATTGCAATACGTAGGGACAACTATTGTGGTCCACCTAATAGACATTTTAGTGGTCCAAAATATATCAGCAAAGATAATGTTCGAAGCTTTTCACCAAGTTTCATATGAAAACTCATCATTTGAGGGTTTCTAACCTTAAAAGTCCTCAAATATTATACGTAGCACATAAAATAAACATCAAAGGGAGATTAGAGGGATTGGTCTACACCCATTTTCTTTACATATTCCAATGACCTCCATCCCCATTTTTGCTCAGTTCTAATAAATGTTTTGATGTTTTATAAGTTTAAGACAACAAGATTAAAGGAAGGAAAGCTTTAAGGATATAAAAAGGAGCTTGTGTTGTTGGCTAGGAGAAAAAAAGCCTTGGAAAAGAGTTGCCATTTCATTCTTCTTTCTCTAATCCCACTTCATTTTTCTCCATGGTTGGTTTTCATTGTTCCTTTGCATTTTTTCTTATCTAACTAATGCTTTAAGGTAAACAAGGAGCTTTTGTCGTTGGCTCAGAGAAAGAAGCCTTGGATAGTTTGAACTTCAATTTTCTCTATAATTAGTTTTCATTATTTCTTGTATCTACTTTTTATTTTACTGTTATTCAATTGTGTTAAGGAGCTTAGGCTATTAGGATAGATGTAAGAAGGTTAAGGGAGGAAGTTTTCATGTTATGAACACTTTAAATCTCTACTTTGTTTTACTATAGACTTGCATTCATTGTTTCTTTGGAGCTTGGTTCTATATTACTTATCAAGAATAATTACATTTTGATGTTTGAATGAAGTGGAAAACTTGTGGTATAATCTGATTTATTAATCTTTTTGTAATTATATTTCATCACATTTTATGGTTTTATAATTAGAAGAAGTAGATATTAATTTTAGTATACAAGTTCTCTTAATTTATTTAAGTTATGTAATTGTTCTTAGCATCCTTACACCCTTCAGACTACATTGCTCTTCAACCCCTTGTTATCAACTCATTGATTGCTAACTTAGTTTAGGCTAACTTGTTTTAATTTTTGTTTTAAAATTATCCAATTTGATAGGTTGATTAATAGCTTAATATTCGAATTAGCACTTATTAATT
The DNA here is from genome assembly GCA_028565735.1 of Pinacopodium congolense. Lineage (NCBI taxonomy): Eukaryota > Viridiplantae > Streptophyta > Magnoliopsida > Malpighiales > Erythroxylaceae > Pinacopodium > Pinacopodium congolense. Next base: position 6,134 of record JAOXYD010017407.1, read on the forward strand.
ATTCCTTGTGGGATTGTTACTTAACATATCACTAATTTATAGAAAAGTGATATTTGTAGTTAGCATAGCATAACCTTAAGCATTACTTTTTGAAAATTTTCGCTATGCGCACACACTCCACCATAACCTCAAGCATCCTGTTGGTCCTATTTGGCATCTAAGAGGGGGTGGAAATTAGGGGCTTTAAAAGTTTTCTAAGTAAATGACTGAAGTTCATCAAATTTCATGAAAACTTATGTGGAAGCGAACAAATCAAAGATATGATCAATATTAATAATTGCAAGAATAAAATAGACAATTTAAAAAATAAATAATATAAACAATCTTAAGAATTAAAGTATACAATTGGAAAATTAAAGCTTAAAGATAAAATAGTAGAAAAGAGAGAACACAAAAGATTTATAAAGGTTCAGAGATGTCATCTTTCTCCTACATCCTCTCCCTAACAAGTTACATATACAAAGCTAGCAGTACAATCCTTTTTCAGGGCTTAAAGATAACCTCCACAATCCTTTTTCAAAGCTTAAGAATAACCTTCACAATCCTTTTTCAAAGCTTAAGGATAACATTCACAACATCAAATTTCTTGTAACTTTTCTATGTCTAAAAATACGCTTACAAATATTCTCACTTAAGCTCAAAATGATGTATGAAGAGGCTTATAAACTCTTTGAAATGTGGGTAAAAACATGTTCAAAAAAACCACCCATAAAATCCAACGTAAACTCAACTTAAACTTCACATCACTTTCAATGCTTAAAACACTTGTAAGATTGATTTCTCTCCATTTAGATTCTAAAAACATTTGTAAAAACACCTATTTATAGGTGGAATATCTCAAACAATCCATTTCGTACTATTATGCAATGTTCTAATGCGTTAAATTCATTGTTTCATCGAGAAATAGTCATTTTATCATTAATCCCAAACTTCAACAGTGGCAAAATTCTAACAAAAATGGCACTGTTATAGTATTATTGATAATGTCTCACTTTAATGTGGGTAGCACAATGGCACCGTTGATCTCTAGGAAATCCACTGGTGTGCTTTAAAAAAACACTTCAAAACTTGACTAGAACAAGTCCAAGCCACCCCAAAGCTATTCTAACACTATAAAATGTCTTCTTCACTCAAATAATAAAAATCAAGAGTGTTATTACAAATAATCCCCATATAAATTCCTCTTGAGTAGGCTACATGCATCCTCTAATTCATGAATGCAATCATGCATGAATGAGCCATTTAAATCACAAAAATGAACCAAGTAAGGCTTACAACAAAAGTTACAAGTATAAATCTATAAGAATTATATCATGATCTTCTACGAACTTGAATTTATGTATCAAGAAGCTTACGAACTCTTTGAAATGTATGTAGAAACATACTAAAAAAAGTCACTAGCAAAATTCAACTTAAACTCAACTTAAACTTCATAACAAAAAGCCTTAAAACATTTGGAAGATTGATTTCTCTACACTTAGATGCTAAATATCATTGCCAAAAAACCTATTTATAGGTGGAATATCTCAAACTATCCATTTTTTATTATTCTGTAATGTTCTAATGCATTAAATTCATTTTTTCATTGAGAAATAGCCATTGTATCATTAATTCCAAACTTCAACAGTGTTTAAATTCTAACAACAATGGCACCATTATAGTATCATGGTTAATGTCTCACTTCAACAAGTGTAGTATAATGGCACTATTGATATCTAGGAAACCCACTATTGCGCTTTTGGAAAAACACTTTAAAACTTGACTAAAACAATTAAAAACCACTCGAAAGCTATTCCAACACTGTAAAATGTCTTCTTAACTCACACACACATTAAAAAACCCTTTCCCTAAACATTTTTAACTCATCAATATTGTTATTGAAAATAATCCCCACACAAATTCCTCTTGATTATGCATCCTACATGCATACTCCTAATGTAATCATGCATGAATGAGCCCTTTAAATCACCAAAATGAACCAAATAAGACTTTAAAAAAATCACAAGTATAAACACATTACAATTCTATATTGATCTTCTAAGCACTTAAATCTTCATCATTTCTCCATATTGATACTACATGATCAAATTCCTTTATATTTCAACGTCACACCTATCTTTCAAACACTTAAACCATAACAAAAAATTAGTAAAACTTGTTTTCTCATCATCAAAACAAGGTGGAACCTCCCTTAGTTCAATAATATTCACCTTTTTTATTATGGCAAAACAATGTGATATTATAAATTAAAAATCTTTAAATATTCACATATTTTTTCAAAAACATTCAAATTCACTCAATATCACATAGTCATCATTCAATAATGTAATCCTACACATGATACCATAAGCAACATAACGAAATCCATTCAATATCCAAAATGAAATTCCAAATTCATTTCAAAACTCAAACAGTTCCCATAAAAGTAAAACAAGCATCAAATTTTCAAAATTGACTAACTCCCCCCTAAATTTATCATAATTATGCAGCAATACAATTTTTCACAAAATCAAAATTCAACACATTTTTATAATTTTGCAACTTATCAATTCCTATAAGTTTGTTAAAATTTTATAGGTCCCCTAGATTCATGAATTATAACAAAAATAAAAAAAAATGGCTACTATTTTCCCTAAATAAAACATAATATCACACTTAACTCCCACTTTTTTTGGCATCATCAAAAAGTAAAATGAAACATGTAAACAAGCAAATTTAAAAAAATCAACATATATCATAAACTTTAAACCATTTATAAGACAAAAAAGAGTCAACACATCATACAAATAAACAACCACATAAAAGTTGTAATAAGCTTCCATCTATTATGCCTAACTCCTTTCTAAACATACAAAATCTACCTTCACACAAATTTTTAATGAAATTATTGATGCATGGTATCCATAAATTCAAGCACAATATCTCCATTTTGAAAATGATCTCTAATGAAATGATACATTATTTCTATATACTTTGTCCTATAATGTTTGATTGGATTTTTTGTTAGACATATCATACTCATATTATCACACCTAATAAGTGTCTTGTTTAGCTTAATTCCTTAATCAACTAGTTGTTGCCTAAGCCATAAATTTGAGTGTAATAACTACTACAAACTATATACTCTACTTCCACCATAAATAATACAATTGAAATTTTTTTCCACTAAACCATGACACGCATGCATTACCTAATAATTGAGATGCACCAGATGTACTCTTCCTATGTAATAAACTACCCATAAAATCCAAATCCAAATACCCAACCAATTAAAAGAATGTATTCTCAGGATAGCAAAGTCCTAAGTTCAATGTACCACACAAATACTTAAGGATGCATTTAAGGGATAACAAATGAGACACTTTAGGAAATTGATGCATGTTGTACATGCCTAAGTTTTAATTGAAATTATCTAAGAAACACGATAACAATACCATAATGCACAATTAGGAAAGTGTGCCTATCGTTGTGTAATATAGCTAAGGTGAGTCTAGGGTTGAATCCACAGGGACTGCTATTACTTATAAGTCTCTACATAAATTATCTAGCTTAATAAAATCAAAAATAATTGATTGGTTTGATAATGAAAATTAATGAACAAATAAAAGTAAATTTTTTAACCAAACTCACAAAGGATAACACTTAATAATGAAGCTAGGCTCAGGTGATTAATCCCTCTAGGATCTGTACGTATTTATTGTTCATCTTTATTTAACTTAATTTCTAGATTCATTAAACAGTGTATTCCCTAATGTAAATCACACTCTATCTCATGTTATGCAATCCTATTCAAGTCAATAAATTAGGAAGAAGTTCTCTCTATCATACTCTATTGATTGAATGCATTATCTCGCTCTATGGAGCCTATTGTTTTGACTAAGATCACACCTAACTTGAACATCTTATGTAAGCCTATCTCTTAGACTCTACGCAAGATGTATTTCTTACGGAATGTTCTAAAGGATGTAAGGATCTCTCAATCAACCATACATAAATCAAAGAATTGAAATCAACGTTTACATTCGCATAACCTTCGATAAACAATGTCATTAAAATCTATAAACAATCTTAATATAAATTTTGGAACTTCAAAGTTAATTCAAGAACAAAAAATAAATACTACATCCTCAATGATGGTTAATGTGAATTCCTTGTCTTTATTCTTTAATCCTTGTGTTTGGAACCCTTCTTTTCCTTCAAAATTGAGTGAAAGCCCTTATGAGTTGGCTCAAGACCTCAAAACCGTTGCTTGGTGACTCTTTGATGTGTTTGGAGGAAAGAAGTTTCATTAAAAAAAATCCTAAAATGGTTAATTAGAGAGGGAATCATGTCACACCCATGACTAGGATCTACAACCTAGAACCAAGGCCATGATATCTTAAGTCGTGTATCTTTTCCTAAGCCATGGTTCTCCTTATAGCTCCTCCTTTTTTGCAATTTTTATTTTAACTCATCTTACACACCTCTAATGGCCATGAAATTTGATATGTAGGTTCCTCACATGATTTTCTTACATCGTATAAAATTTCATAACAATCTAAGTTCTATAAGCAAACCTAAAGCATGACTAAATTCACCTATACCAAAAATGGCACTTGTTTGGGCTTCTTCTATTCTTCTCTTAATACATTATTAGCAGCTTATCATATGCCCTTGAAAATTGATTTGAAACTTTATATCATGATGTTCTATGTCCTCAAATTGACCCTACACCACTTCTAGCTCCAAAAGTACCTTAAAATGCTCACTAAAGTCCTACAAAACATAAATAATCGTCCAAAGTAACTTAGGCAGCAAGTTTTTCATAAATAAACCAAATATAACTTGAATCATATGTAATTAATCCTAAATTATAATATAATCATTAACAAAACATGTCTAACAATATATAAATAAGGTACTGTCAAAAATGCTTGAAATCTTGCACATAAACACACACTAATCATAATATCAATCCTACACACAGTTAATTACAAAAAGCTACTATTCAAACCATGACATTATATAATATCAACTTCTTTACCATCCTTATCTTTGTTTAAATTTATGAATATATTCATTGATATATCTGCAATTTCATTTCATCTATTCCAATGCTTTTGAGTAGCCCTTTCATATAATTGACTTGGTTAATGAAAATTCTTTTCTTTATTTGCTTAATTTGAAGTCCAAAGATGAAATTGAACCATGTCTGTCATAGTCATTTTAAACTCCATGCTCTTACACTTTACAAACTCTTGAAATAAATCCTCATTAGTAGCACTAACTATGATATCATCCATATAAATTTGAACAATAAAAAAATCATCATTTTCTTTCTTTATAAACAAAGTAGTATCAATTGTTCCTTTAATAAAACAATTTTAAGAAGAAAACACTCAATATCTAAGTGCTTATTTTAAATCATTGAAAGCCTTAAAAAGTTTGAACATGTGCTTAGGTACATCATGTCTTTCAAAATCAAGGGGTTGCTCAACATATACTTCTTCTTAAATAATGTCATTAAAAAAATATACTTTTCACGTCCTTTTGAATAACTTTGAAACCCATGTATGATGCAAGTGTAAGTAACAATCTAATAACTTCTAACCTAACCCATCATTGTCTATGCCTTCTTCTTGGTTATGCCCTTTATAAACCAATCTATCCTTATTTCTAACTATGTTGCCTTGTAAATCTATCTTGTTCTTAAACACCCACTTTGTGCCTATTATTAGGTAATCCTTTTGCCTAAGTACTAGACCCCCGACTTTATTTCTATCAAATTTATTTAATCCTTCATTCAAAGCTAAAACCTAAGTTTCATCATCTAAGGCTTCTTCTACACTCATAGGTTCAATTTGAGGCATAAAACCAATATTAGATAAATTCTTAAAATGAGAACAAGTGGTTACCCCTTGTTGAATATCATCTAGTATTTGGTTGGAGGATGATCTTTCTTGTATTTCCAATCTCTTTGCAGCTCATCTTCCTTCCTTTCATCCTTTGGGTCATCAATTAAATCTTATGAGGTTTGTTCTTCATTCTTTTCTTCTTCTTCAAGAGACAACATTTTTAATTCCTTTGAAAAACCTATATCATCATCTCCAAGAACTTTTTTGCTTTCACTCATGCATAGATTATTCTATAAGATGAGTTCTCTTATTGCACATCCTATATGCTTTACTAGTCATAGAATAACATAAAAATATGTCTTCATACATTTTTTAATTAAACTTACCTAAACTATCCTTAATGTTCAAAATGTAGCACTTGCATATAAAACTCTAAAATGACTAATTCTTTGTTTTTTATCTCTCTAAGATCATATAGGGTTTTATCCACCATATTCCTAATGATTACCTTATTAATGATATGACATTCTTATGTAACTATTTTGGCCTAAAAATACTTTGTTAGTTCATCTTCATTAATCATTTTCCTAATCATTTTTTGTAAATTCCTTTTCTTTCTTTCTTCTACACCATTTTATTATAGTCCTAAGGGCTAAAAATTATGAGAAATTTCATAATCATCATAACAGGTTTTAGACAATTCATTGTCAAACTCTCTACCATGAACACTCCTAATAAATACAATAGACAAGTCTTTTCTGTTTTGAACTTTCTTAGTGTTGGCTAGTTTTAACTACACTGCAAGTATACAGATTGCAACTTATAGTATAACTGATATCGATCACACGAGGATTGAATTTAGACACCTAAAAATTTGAACTCACTTTGTTTAAGGTAAAATAAGATGGTAGAAACTGAAATTTAAACTTAAACTAATGAAACTTGAATGTAAATAATCGTAGAAGAAAGTAAAACAAAGAAGATACTCAATAGTGGAGACTTAAGGGTTGTTCTATCCTTATTCATCTCCTTTATCTTATCAATTTAATTGTGTTAACTCAAGATTTACTAAAGTTTCATTACCCTCACTTAAGGTGTAACTAAATTTTCCTAATTGAAATAAGATAGAATTGGTCTTGCAATCTCTTAATCTACAAAACCTTTCCAAAATACTCAATTACATGTGAAGCAGTCCTATAGGTAATTAATAAAATAGTTAAGACCTCTCTTCAACCACTTATTAATATGTTAATTGCAGGTATGTTAAGTTACCAACTCTCATTACGCATCCTAACTCAAATAAATCAAAATAATCTCTCGATTCAAAGTGATTATAAGATTAACAATCAATAGAAACAACTATGCATTAAATCAATAATAATAAAAATGGATAAACAATTCAAAAAAATCCCTAAACTAGATTTAGTTATCCATAATCTTATTCAAACAAGTAATGTTTATATTCAACATCAAAAGGAAGGCAAATGAAAAGAGAAAACTAATGGTGTATGTTGAAACCTCCTTTTTAGGAAAATCAGGATAGCACTTATTGAATCTTTAGTCTCCTCTCCAAGACTGAGTTCTCCACCTTTCTTCTCTCCACCAAAAACCTTATTTTCTATCTTATATCTCTCTTAGGGTAAGAATTGTTGCTGCTAGGTTAAGTCCCACCACCTTTTAATCCCAAAAACATATAAAAACACGTCGCTACACATTTTGCCACATCACCCTACAAAATCAGCTTTTTTAACTTTGACCTTTACTTGGTATTTTTACTATATCTTTGTCCACAGACCTCCTTTGGACCTAAAATTTAACATATAGGCTTCTCACATGTTTTTTGTAGCTCCTTGTAAAATTACACTGCAATACGAACTCTAAAATGGCATCTAATGGATCACCAAAGTTGCATTACGAAAACTTATACTGATTTCAAGTCTCATTCGTTACCTACAATTTCAAACATCAAAGTGCCATAACCATGCTCTTGAGCCAAGTCATAGTCAATTCATATCTTAACATCGTGTGGTTACCACTGATATCTGTAGAAGGCTTGAGTTCAATAATAATTGTTGTATCAGACCATACACAAACATTCAATCTATAGTTACAGCATGTAGGGGTTATGCAAACCTTCCCTGTTTAAGGAAGGATTGTTAAAATCATTTGAATTCTATTCAAAAAAAGAATAATTGGTAGCAATATTAAATCTCTCTATAAAATGTTCTTGGATTTAAAGGCACATGATCACTGATTCTTTTACTGCATTGACTGCGATGAGGAAGGTCATTTGAGAAAAGTGATTTAGGTAGATACTAGAAGTTGTGTTGCATTTGAAGGGTTTGGTGATGTCATGATATTTGACACGACATACATAGTAAACAAATACGACATGCAATTTTCCCCTTTTATAGGAGTCAATCACCATTCACAGTCTATTTTTCTTGGATGTGGCCTATTGGAAAATGAAACAATAGATAGTTTTTGCTAACTTTTTAAAACATAGATGAATTGCCTAAGTGGAAGGGTTTGGAGAGCAATAATTGCAAATGAGTGTAATAGCATTAGAAATGCTATCAGGAGAGTCTTTCCGAACATAAGACATAGACTGTGTTTATGACATATAATTAAGAAATTTTCGGTCAAATTTGGGTCACACAAGGCTTACAAGACCTTGAAGGTATGCTTCATGTCTGTAGTGTTTGATTATGCGAATGTTGAGGAATTTGAGGATAGGTGGAAGCATATGTCATGTCCTCAATTAATCTATATGCTTCACTTAAGGTTTTATTTATTAAAGTACCTCTAGTAACATCATTTA
>JAOXYD010017427.1:0-14787 GCA_028565735.1 Pinacopodium congolense
TGACTGATCTTATTAATTCATGTATTTTTATTCAATCAATTCATACATGAAGAGATTATTCCACATACACATATCAAACATATAAGTTTTCTTGATTATACACTTATACTAAACAAAAACCAACAACGTTAATCCAACCTAAACACATTTTATACTTAAAATCACTTAAGTTATCTTTAAATTAAAATTTCAATTCATACTAATTGACTAATCTTATTAATTCATGTATTTTTATTCAATCAATTCATTCATCAAGAGATTTTTCCACATACACATATTAAACACATAAGTATTCTTGATTATACACTTATATACATTTTCTAAGTTATGTATACATGAATGAGCATGTATAAGCCTCTTAAATCACCAAATTAAAATTAAGTAAAACTTACAATAAAAATATATAAGTAAACCTATATCAAACTAATTTGTTTTTTTTTTCAAGTTTTGAGTCTTCACAAATTATCTTTAGAAGCTTTAATCAAACTCCAAGACTCTTTAAGCGATCATACTCGAACTCCGTTCATACTTATCTTTTTACACACCTAAGACAAAACATTAGTAATAAAGTTTGTCTTATCATCATCAAAATAAGGTGGAACCTCTATTGATTTAACAATTTCTCCCTTTTTGATCATCAAAGTGCGTCCTTTTAGTCTTCACATTATCTTAATGTTTGATAGTTTTAAAAAATGGCATCCAAATTAAAAAAAAAATCCCATCTAAACCTCAAAATGATGGAACTTCGCTTTCATGAAGATAAAGTCAAAGATTAAAGGTTTGGATTGTATTTTCATGCTTTTCAAAAAAGTCTATACCATTATTTATACCATTACATCACACCTTAATATTTTGAAAATAGTGTTAGTAATATTCCAAAATTATTTTTTGTTAATTTCTAAAAATTGAGTCGTCAACTTAGCATGTGTGACATTATAACTGGGTCATCTAAACATACTAGACATTAACATAGTTTAAAAATAATTTTTTAAACATTAGGTATGATTGAACTTTAATGTTTCATAAAAAAGCTTAAATAAGCCTATCATCATCTCTATTATTGCTTTTGCACCCCTATTTAGAGTGTAACAAATATCATTTTAATAATGTTAAGGTGAAAAATAACATCAGAAATAATGTAAAATTTTATTTAAAATTTTTACGAAATGTTAAGATGTACATTAAACTTTTTGTTAAATTATGTTTACATATTAATTTTTAGGGTATGGGTTAGCGACCACTACTTTTGAAAGGAAATTAAGGGTTGAAATTATAATCTCTTAAATCATAATAATTTTACTCTTCTTTACTATAACACCTATCTCGAGATAACTAAATTCATCTCATTATAATTGCTATTACCATTGTCAACCCATCCTTTACCTATTGCGTGCTTTCTTTGATCGAAAAATTGGAAAATTTTTCTTAAGTGTTTTTTTTTCTTGAAAATTTTACTTAGTTCTTAAGTTGTTGTCTCCTCCATGTCTGTTTGGGATATAATTTTATTTAATCACTCAATTTTATGCATTACATAAAAGGGATTATAGTGATAACTACATGATTTTATAGAAGTAAATTCTTATTATTTTGTGGGTTGACAAGTAAGAAGTTTTAAGTTTTAAGTAGTTTTATTGTTAATAAGAGAGCTGTTTATACAAAATACAAAGATCAAAATTATTTTAAAAAAAATAGAAAGATAAAACTAGACATAAGCTATATAACTAAGGCTAAGATTAATCTTAAGATTATGCCACACAATAAATACAAGGAAATAAATAACGTATATACAATTATATATTGAAGAGAATCTCAACACACTCCCCCTATGAAGTTGGAGCATGAAGATTTCAAATGTCCAACTTGCTTATCAAATAATGAAGCTGAGCTTTTCTCAAAAGCTTTAGTGAGCAAATCCCCTATTTGATCATTGGAAGCAACATCAGATGTATGTAACTCATTTTAGAGGATATAATCATGAACAAACGGTAATCGATCTCGATATACTTTATCTGTTTGTGAAAGACTAGATTTGCAACAATATGAAGGGTTGCTTGGTTATCACAAAAGAGAGACGTAGATGATAAGAAAGGAACTTTTAGATTGTTAAATAAAGAGTGAAACCAAATAAGTTCATTTGTAACATTTTCCATGGCCATGTATTCCACTCAACCGATGATTGAGAAACTATAGTCTGCTTTTTTTATTTCCAAGAAATTGGAAAATGATCAAGAAAATGATGTGCTTAGTAATTGAACATCTAATTATTGGACAACTTACCTAGTCTGAATCAAAATAAGCAATCAAGTTTAAAGGACTACTTGATGATAAGAATATACGTCATCTTAGTGCCACTTTTTAGTAACATAATACTCTATAGGTTGCATCCATGTAAGGCACACGAGGATTTTACATGAACTAAATCAAAACTTGCACAAGATAGCTAATGTTAGGTCGTATAATGGTTAAATAAAGTAGTTTTCCAATAAAATGTCAATATAGGACTTGGTTCACCACCCCTGCTGCCAACTTGTCTCATTGTTCTATAGGAAATGTAACAGGTCTTGCATTAAGATAAACTGATAAAGAGTCTATTTTCATTGACCAAGTACAATGCCCTTCTTATTTTATAATACTTTAATGTCAAGAAAATATTTAAGTTTTTTAAGATCCTTAATGCAAAATGTTGAATCAAGATGATGCTTCATACAATTGATGATAATAGGATTATTGCAGGTTATGATTACATTGTTAACATAAACTAACAAGATAGTGAATTATGTCCCTTACAAATATTTGACACAAATATTTGAAAGGATCATTATCTGTAGTTAATTGCATGAACCCAATAGCTCTCAGAGAACTAGAAAATTTCTGGAACCAATTCTTGAAAGCTTGTTTCAACCCGTAGACTGATTTTCTAAATTGACAAACATGATTATCATATGGTTTGACAAAACCTTGTAGCATCTTCATATAAACCTCTTCTTATAAGTCATCATGAAGGAAGACGTTATTAATATCTAATTGATGTAATTTCTAATGTCGTATGGCAACTATAGCTAATAAGCAACGTACAATTATGAGCTTTGCAACTAATGCACAGGTATCATGGTAATCGAGACCTTCAATATGCGTGTAACCTTTAATAACTAAATGCATCTTAAAGTGCTCAATTGCCCATTCTAACCTTTATTTGATCTTATATACCCATTTTAAATTAATAGCATGCTTGATGAGTGGTAAGTGATCCAAAATCCAAGTTTGATTGTTCTCCAATACATTGATTTCTTATTGCATAGCTTCCCTCTAACATGGATCTCAAATTACTTAAAAAAACACTTTTGTTCATCAAATGAAGAGATAAGGACTAAAAAGGCTTTATAGGTGTTAATGATTCAAGAATAAGGTAAGTTAAGAGAAGGAGGACAGATAGTACCTGAGTTCGTTGATGGAGGAGACTTTTAAGATGGTTCTAGTGAGGGCAACAACTTGTAATTAAAACCAGAAAATTTAACCGATACATGCCTTTATCGTTACAGTTAGTGTAAAGAAATTGTTGAGTTGATTTTAGAAGCGTATTGAATTTGAATAAGTATTGTGGGTATCAATCAATAGGAGTATTAATGGTCTGTTCTAGCTCAAGAGAGACTTGTTCTTAATGTGTTAGCTATGTACATATGTAATCAGTAGGAGTGACATTTATAGAAAAATATGTTAGGTCAACAGGTGAGCTCTTGTAATAAGAGTATTATATATCTAATTTTGAAGGGTTTGACTAGTTGTTAGATTGAAAAGGAAATTTTGTCTTATAAAACTTCACATCTCTTGACACAAATATTTTTTTTCTTTCCATATCATAAATTGTGTACCCCTTATGCCTATAAAGATAACTAAGGAAAATATATTGATGAGCTTTAACTGAAAATTTATCACAAGTTTTATCATGATAATGAGCATAACAAAGTGACCCAAAGACCCTTACATGGTTATAACCAGGTTTTTTAATTTAAAATTATTTCATATGGACTCTTATTCTTAAGGATGAGGGTTGGTAGCAAATTGATTAGACGCACTGCAGTTAGGACACATTCTTCCTAAAATTTAGGATTCAAATGTGCTTGAAAGCATAATGCCCATGCCAGTTCAACGACATGGCAATCTTTTCTCTCTACTTTCTCATTTTATTGTATAATATCTACGCAAGAGGTTTTACAATCAATCCATTCATTAGTAAGAAAATTCCTTATATAACTTGAGATAAATTCACTTCCATTATCACTTCTAATCACTTATCCTCAACTATCAAATTGATTCTTGAAAAAGTGATAGAACATGGCCAAATAATCTTAGGCTTGAGATTTGTTCTTTAAAAGAAAAATCCAAGTGCATCAAGAGAAGTTATCAACAATAGTAAGAATATAATGTACACCATTAAGAAAGGAATGGGGCATGAACCCCAAAAATCAATATGAATAAAGGTAAAGGATTTAGTACTTTTATTATTACTTATGAGAAAAGGTTATCTTGCTTGTTTGGCCCTGTGGAACACATCACAAATAAAATTAGAATCAGTAGGAAAGGAAATGCTGGAAGTTAGTTTCATTATACTAAAAGAAGGATAATCTAAATGCATGTGCCATAATATAACATCTGGTTTAGTAATGCTGTGACTTATTATTCCATGAATGTCTCCCTCTAATTGGTAAACTCCATCATGAAGTCTACCAACTCTAATCAACATCCCTTATATAGGTCCTAGAAGATACAAAAATTAGGGAAGAAAGTTAATGAACAACTTAAGTTGCTTGTAGATTTAGTAATTAAGAGAAGATTATATTTGAAACCATGCCCAAAAATGACATCTCTCAATTTCATACTTGGCATTAAGTAAGCATCACCAATATGGGAAACAAAAAGACTAGAGCCATTTCATAGTGTAACAATTGGATATGAAGAAATAGGTCTAACATTATCAAGTATTCTTGTGTTTCTATCTATGTGATTGGAGGCACCACGATCCATTAATCATGGTTAGTGAAACAAAGAATTCTTACCTAAAAAATTAGCCAAAGTCTCATTACCATGATTTGTTGCATTACCACTTGTTTGTTCAAGAATTTGCATGAGCTTGGTCTATTGCTCTGTTGTCAAACCACAAGCTTATTCGATTTGTCCATATGGATTTTCATTTAGATTTGACAAGTAGCAATCAGTTGCTACCATATTACACTAACTTTTCCTCTTTCCAAATTTGTTCATATTTTTGTGATCATTATGTCCTTAAATTTGATGATTGTATATCTAATTTATTGGAAATCATGTTATCTTAACACATTCTTCCTTAAAATGTTTAGGTTTGTTACAATATGACGCCTCTTGTTGGTTTAACTTTTTATTTGGTTGTTATTTGTACATCTATTGTCTATTCCTTTATAATTAGCCTTTACTACAAGAGTTGCTCCCTCTAAACTTATTAATAGAGGTTCCTTCCTCTGTAAGAATTGTTCTTCTTGTGAGGTTAAGCAGAAGATTTTACTAAGCAAAGTTGTTGGTTCCATACACAACATATTAGATTTCAAATGATCAAAACTGCCATTCAATCCTAGTAAGAATTAATGAGCCTTTTCCTTTACTCGATATAGTAAATAATCTTTAGTTGCTTTATAATGGAGATCAAGCGTCACAAGTGGATTCAGGTAAGGTAGAAGGAGTTAAATTTGTTGGAGAGCTTGGGCAACAATGAGAAATACTTAACAAGCTAAAAAAATGACAATAGAGTAAAAGAGTCATTGGAGAATCTTGGAGGTCCAATGACATGATCGCGGGCTAAATGTACTAAAGAGGCTCTTAACAATCTGATAGTGAATTTATATGCAAGAGAAGAAGCTAAAATACTTAGAGACATGTCAAGGCTTGGAGAATTGTGTTAGACTTATTGAAGAAGGTTGGACTTGCTGCACAACTTGAAACAACTTATTTGTTACAATTAGGTTGTTTTGAGCATCTTTGAGCCAACTGCTTGGGCTTTGTATTTTATTTAATTAGAACTTCTATTTATGCTATCTAGGACTTAAATAAGTAGATTCTAACATTAAATAAACCTATTTACGTGTTAGGTTTGTTTTAGGCCTAATCTGTTTGTTTTAGGCTTATTTGTTTTGAAGTTTGTTCTTTTATACTAGGATGGGTCAAAACCTAATTCCTACACTTAGGGAATTCATCTAGGTCATTAGGTTAATATAAATACCCTTTATTTCCTATTATATAGGTAGACCTCATTGATTTTCAGATTTAACAAACAAATAGAGAGTTTTTTTACACTAATTTTAAGGAAATCCTTCCATGGTGTTCTTTAAAGACTTGGTTTTTATTCAAGCTAGTGCTTGTGAAGATTAACCTCATTCCTTATCACTCTCATTCCTTTTTAAATTATGTGGGTGTGGCAGAAATATCTTCTGAGTTGTTAGTTCAATTCTTGCACAATATTGAATGATCTTTGGATCATAGATTTATGATTTGTGGTTCATCCAATCTGAGGTGAAGAGCTTATCAGTTTTTGGTATCAAAGCCATATTCTATTGCCAAGGTTTGAATTAACTCATGTTCTTTTTATCAAGATTCATGTCCCTTTAAAGTTCTTGAGTTTTTTTTATTCTTTCTTGGAATCTTGAATATGTTTTCTTAAGTCTTTAATTTTACCTTTCTTGTTTTGGTTATTCCATCTTTTTTTAAAAATGTTTTCTATCCATTGCTTTTAGTTCTTGTGTTGTATAGATCCAAACTTGATCTTCTTGCTCTTAGTTGATTCGTGTGTGCATTCAAAGAATTGAGTTTGGCTTGAACTTTTGCATTCTTGTTGAATCTTTTGAACCTAATTGAATTTAAAAATTTCACTTTAAATCTTACTTCTTGATTCTAGTTTTCTTTAAGTTTCTTGTTGTTCAAAAGTTAAAAAAAAAGAGTAAAAAAAGTCTAAAAACCAAAAATAAAATAAAATAAAAGAGAAAGATAAAATAGGTAAAAAACAAACAGATCCGAAAGACCTTCTAAACTTATTCAAACTCTTTCAAATTTGTGTTATTCTTTCTTGAACATGTCATTACATCATTTTCCATTCTAAACACTTTTTTTGCATCCTTTTATGATCTAAACAAGTCAATCGCCTCCTATTCCATTCCAAATATATTTGTATCATCCTTTTATGATCTTAATAAGTTCCTTCCATCCTTTTATGATCTTAACATGTCAATTACATTTCCTTTCTTGATTAATACGTCAATTGCATTCTTTTTATTGATAGAACACGTCAATTACTTTGTTTCTTAATAAAACATGTCAATTATAACCTTCCTTTGATAGAACTTATCAATTACATTCTGTTTGTTGTGGTTAAAGTTGTGGAAGGTTCCTAAAGTCTCTAAACATCTAATTTGCTGACCTTGGTTTTCTTTGGCTTCCTTATTGCATTTTCTTTCTTTTCCATACATAAATTTGCCTCTTAGGAGTGGTAATTGAAAGGGCACAGATTGGAACTTTTTTTTCTTAAGAGAAACAAATATTAGGAGGTGAGTTGTGAGTGATTTAAAGAGTAAACACGTAAGGGAGAGACTTTTTTTTTCTACTAACGTTTTCTTGTAGGTTCTAAATCATGTTAAATGCTAGAAACTCATAAACTTCAAGTAAGGATAAAGAAGCGTTTGAATGTGGAGAGTGGGACATTTATCCAATGGTAGTAAAGTCTCAACAAAAAACATTTGAGAGGATGTTTAGGAAGATGGAGGACATTAAGGAGAAGTTAGCAAAAATGCCTTTGAAGTTTAACTATGAATCCAACCTAAGGGAGAGGATACCTGAGCCTAGAAATAACCATTATAACTTTCAGGATGATGACAACCAACTTAGCACCTTTAAAGAAGTCAGGAATTATAGAGGGAATAGAGGTAATCAAAGTAAAAGGAGAATGGGAAGAAACATTGGAGGAAGAGCTGGGCATGGGAATAAGAGGGGAGTAAAGGCTAGAGTGGACAACAACATAGGTCGTATTAAAATGAAAATACCTACCTTTATTGGGAAGATGGATCTAGATTTGTATTTAAAGTGGGAATGAAAGGTTGAGTTAGTTTTTAAGTGCTATAATTTTTGTTAAACCAAAGGAGGTTCTACCTTATTTTGATGATAACAAAACACTTTTGCTACTAATATTTTTACTTAAGTATGTTGTAAATATAGGTGTCTTAAAAAGAAGAAGTTTAAAGTGCATTCGATAAAAAGATTGGAGCTATTGAAGAGCAATAGGTGAAGTAAAGACATTGATTCATGTTTTAGATATTGATGTTGAAATAGGATTTACCAACTGAATGCATCAAAACAGTCGATCAATCAAACACAACTGAAGTAAAGATTGGTTGATCTCACCTAGATACTAGTTGACCAAATTCATTAAAATAGTTGGTCAACAGAACACAACAGAAGTAAAGATCAGTTAATTGCACCTAGTTACTGGTCGACCTAATGTGCAAATATAGGAGTTCGATTGACCGAATGTCATCTATCAATCGACTGATTGAAAAGATTACGCAAAGAAAGATCAAGAATGGTCATATTATGCAATGATAATAAATATTGACGAAGATGAACATTGGAGATTCATCAACGGCTAATTAATTTATTTTAGCACTATAAATTAGTTACTTAGTAGAAGAAAAAAATAACGAGCTATAGCAAACTATGGTGAAGTATTCTAAGTATTCAAAGGTGCATTCATTAGGCATAAATTGGATAAAACACTTTATAAAAATTTGAATGGTAAGAAACCGAAAATTAGTCATTTCAAAGTCTTTGGTTGTAAATGCTATATCTTGAACACTAAATATAGTTTAGGGAAATTTGATTATAAAAAAAATTGAAGTCATTTTCTTGTGATATTCATTAACTAGTAAAGCATATAGAGTTTATAACAAGAACACTTATGTGGTAGAAGAATCTACATATGTAGTATTTGATGAGACTAACCACTTCGAAAGAAAGAAAGGGCTTAAGATTGATGATGCAGATTTATCCAAGAGTGTAGAGAACCTTTCACTCAAAGACAAACGACTAACATCTCAAGAGAAAATTGTTGAACCAAGTGAAGAAGAAGAGATAAAGAGCTACATAGAGATTGGAAACACAAGAAGGATTATCCCTCCGACTAAATTATAAGTGATATCCACTAAGGGGTAATAACTTGCTCTCATTTTAATTTATCACATCTTGCCTTTATTTCAAAGATTGAACCTAGGATGATAGAAGAAGCTTTAGATAATGAGAATTGGATCCTAATCATGAATGAAGAATTAAACTAATTTTAACAAAACAAAGTTTGGACTTTAGTGCCTAGACTCTTAGATCATTCGATAATAGGTAATAAATGGGTTTTAAATAACAAATTAGATAAACAAGGTAATATTGTCATAAATAAAGCAAGATTAGTAGCTAAGGGTTATAACTAAGAAGAAGGAATAGACTATGATGAAACATTTGCCCCTGTAGTTAGATTAGAAGCCATTCATCTTTTACTTGCATTTGCATCTCATATGAGTTTTTAATTATTTCAAATGGATGTTAAAAGTACATTCTTAAATGGTTGTATACAAGAAGAAGTGTATATTAAGCAACCCCTGATTTTGAATGACATGATGCACCCGAACACATTTTCAAACTATCCAAAGCATTATATGGATTAAAATAAGCACCTAGAGTATGGTATGCTAGATTAAGTGCATTTTTGCTTGAAAATGGATTTGAAAAGGATAAAGTGGATAATACTTTATTTATTAAGAAAGATAAAAATAATTTACTAATTGCTCAAATATATGTAGATGATATTATTTTTGTTACCACTATTGAACGTTTGTGTTAAGAATTTGTTAAGTGTATGAGTATGAAGTTCGAAATAAGCATAATGGAATAATTGAATTTCTTCCTCGGACTCCAAATCAAACAAATGAAGGACTACATCTTCATTAACCAATCAAAGTATACAAAAGAACTACTCAGACCATTTGGCATGGATTAAATGAACCCTTTGGTCACTCCAGTGAGTATATCTACTAAGTTAAATAAGGATGAAGATGGTAACGAGGTAGATGTAAATCAATATTGAGATATGATTGGTAGTTTGTTGTATTTGATCACTAGAAGACCTGAAATTATGTTTAGTGTTTGTTTGTGTGCATTTTTTCAATCTTCACCTACAGAATTACATCTATTAGCTGTTAAACGTATCTTGCGATATTTAAACAGTACATTGCATTTAAGATTTTGGTATCCTAGAAATGAATGTTTGGATTTAATTGGTTATTCAGATGTTGACTATGCAAGAAGTTTATTAGATAGGAAAAGTACATATGTTGCATGTCATTTATTAGGAAATGTATTAGTTTCATGGTTTTTTAGAAAACAGAATTATGTTGTATTATCGACAACAAAAGCCAAATATGTAGCCACCGGTAATTGTCACACTCAAGTTTTATGGTTTAAACAACAACTTCAGGACTATGGTTTGAATCTTCATAAAATTCCCGTACCATGTGATCATACTAGTACTGTTTGTTTAACAAAGAACCCCATTCAACATTATAGGACTAAGCATATTGAATTTTATTATCATTTTATTAGAGATCATATTCAAAATGGAGATACAAAACTTGAGTTTATTGATACTTTGCATCAATTAGCCGATATTTTTACTAAATCTTTATGTGAAGAATATTTTTGTACGATTTTAAGAGAAATTGACATGATTGATGGACATTCACTATGATATCTTATGACTTTTGTGTTGATTCAAAAAAGGGGGAGATGTATGTGATATTATATTCTTTGTATCTTTTACTTTATGCATGAATTGAGGGGGAGTTGGTTTTTAAATTCGCATGATTAATCATGTTGCTTATTTTATTTTAATCACACATAGTCTTGTCATCACTAAAAAGAGGTAAATTGTTCAATCAAAGAATGTTCCATCTTATTTTGATGAAAAAACTTTTGCCACTAATATTTTTACTTAAGTATGTTGTAAAGATAGGTTTCTTGAAAAGAAGAAGTTTTAAGTGCATTGGATAAAAAGATTGGAGCTTAAAGTACTAAAGAGCGATACATGAAGTAAAGATGTTGTTCATGTTTTAGCTGTTGATGTTGAAATAGGATCGGTCAACCGAATGCATCAAAACAGAAGATCGGTCGACCAAATGGGAATGGGTCGATTAAACATAGTAGAAGTAAAGATCGGTCGACTGCACCCAAATACCGATCGACCGAATGTGCAAATATAGGAGTTCAGTCAACCAAGTGTCATCTATTGTTCAACTGAATGAAAATATTACACAACAAAAGATCAGGAACAATTATATTACGCAACAGTAGTAAACATTAATGACGAAGATAAACGTTAGAGATTCAGCGATGACTAATTGATCTAGTTTAGCACTATAAATTGGCTTAGCAGAAGAAAAAGATAACGAGTTATAGCAAACTACTGTGAAGTATACTAAGTATTCAGAGGTGTATTTTGTGTCCGTATTGTCTTTTTTGTGTGAGTAAAAGCTAATAGGCTTTGTGGTTTAATCTTTAAGTGTTTCTTTTTTCATACTAAAATTTGTACTAAATAGGTTATTCTTGAACCTTCAAAAGAAAATTTGAAAAGGTTATTCTTGAACTATCCTTGAGCCTTAAAAGGAATTTGTAAGTAGATAAAATTATAACTCTTCTTTTGTATTGCTTACTTATTTTAATTCAATAGTATAAATTCATTTTATCTTTTCTATACATTTTAATATATGTGTTTAGCTTCCATAATTTTTGTTAAAGTGTTGTATGATTTGCATAAATTTTTACAACCTAATTCACCCTCTCTTAGATGCCATATAGGACCAATAATTTTTATAATGAGAAGAAATTTAAATTGGTAGCCTCCAAGATTAGCAATTACATAATTATGGTGGGATTAACAGATTGTGTCTAGAAGGAGAAACCGAAAATCACCAATTCAGACTTGGGAGGAGATGAAAACTATAATGTGTAGGAGGTTTGTACCCAGCTCATATTATAGATAGCTTTATCAAAGACTACAAAATTTGACACATGGAACTAAAACCGTGGAGGAATACTATAAGGAGATAGAGGTATCAATGGCACGGGCAAACATAGAAGAAAATTGAGAATTTGCAATGGCTCAGTTCGTGTGTGGCCTTAAACTAAAATTACTAATGTAATAGAGCTACATCATTATGTAGAGTTAGAAGATGCTTTACACTTGGATATGAAAGTTGAAAGACAACTTAAAAAAAAGAATACTAATTGTGTAATTGGTTCTCGTTCAGGAATACATCTTGAAGATAAAGCTCTAAACATCAAGTTTGAAACATTTAAGCCTAAAACAACACAAGGGGAAAAGGCAAGGATTAATCCTCTTTAAATTCAAGGAGTAAAGATATTAAGTGTCTTAGATAAACAGGAAGAGGTCATATTGCATCTCAATATATAACCAAGTGGGTAATGACAATTCTAAATAGGGGGTATTTGTCTAGAAGTGAAGAATAAGGATATACTGATGCAACTTAATCAGAAGATATTGACCAAAGTAAAGATAGGGTTGAGATAAGAGTGTTGGCCCTATATGGCACCTAAGAGAGGGGGGTGAATTAGGTTATTAAAAAATTCTTTTCAATATTATCAACCTAAGTTTTTTTTTATCAATTTCAATTAAACGTGGAAGTTAAGCAATAATTTAATTGTAAAAATTAAATAACAAAAATGATTTAAATAATTAAATTAAATGCATAAAAATAAAAGAAAAAGGGAATAAGAGACATAAATGGTTTATTCTGGTTTGGCATAATCCACTTACCCTACATCCAGTCCCTAACACCACTGTTAAGATTTCATTCTTATTGCAATTAATTAGAATACACAGTACAATCCTTTTTACAGGTTCAAGAATAACCTTTCACTTGCCCTTTTCTAAGGCTTGGAAATAAACCTATCACTCTTCTTTTTCAAGGCTCAAGAATAACCCTACAACACTCTTTTACGGCTTAAGAATAAGCTTCACAAAAATATCTAGCCACTACTTCACCAATAGCTCATATACACTCAAGAGTACTTAACAATAATGTATAAACATTTTCTATATTTCTTGGATACATAAACAATACTCAACACATCTATTTATACTCTTTATAAGCTCAATTAGCCGTTGCCTAACATTCATATTCATTAAATAATCTATCTGTTACACAATCTGCTTGTTGCAGAGTTACCGTTACGTTTTCATCATATTTGGTCGACCGAATGACCTTATTCAGTCAACCGATAGTCATTCGGTCAACTAATGGTCTCATTCGATCAACTTATGACTTGATTTGGTCGACCTTCTCTTCATTCGGTTGATCGATGTTCTTGTAAACCTCATTTGGTTGACCGGTTCCTATGCTAAAAGCTTACAACACCACTCGATGTTTTCTTCATATATTCTTTATTCTTCATCCAATTGACATGAAATGTTGTGGATAGCTTCTTGACACATTATTAAAATAGTATATAAATTTTCATAGCAATTGGAGCTCTAGAAGTATACTTACTTCCTTCCCAAATAAGCTATACAAATTTTAGAGCTCAACTGAGCTTGTTCCACAATCTAACTTCTAAACTTTATACAAACATTAATCAATCTATGAAAACCAATTCCAATTAGTTCTTAACATAATTTAACCTATTTTAACATAAACAAAACAAAACAAATGAAATACTAACACATGTTACACAATTATACAAACTTAACACAATCAATTCATCTACTTTACCAAATTTCCTTAACATAATAATCTAAACAATTTTATTCACTTTATTTACATATTTAATCAATTCATACAACTTAAATTTACATAAAATTTATTTAAAACATTATTTCATGACTTTTATAAACTTAATTACTTATTTATCACATACATTCCAAATACTAAACAGCAAACTTTAGAAACATATTAGTAGAAACACTTTGTCATCATAAAAATAAAGGTAGAACCAACCCTTGGTTTAACATAGAGTAACCAATAGAGGGGAGATCATTGGTAACTAGAAAGGAGTTATGAATTCAAATTAGAGAAGATGATGATGATGTGAAACAACAAAGAGAGAATCTGTTCCATAAAAGATGTGTTATAAACAATCAGATTTACAATTTTATAATTAATAGAGGGACCTATTCGAATGTAGCAAATGTTTAATTGGTTCAAAATTTAGGATTAACAATTATCAAACATCTTACACCTTATAAAATGTAGTGGCTTAACAAATCAAGCAAGATGAAGGTGTCTAGGCAAGTGTTAGTGGATTTCAAAATTAGCAGGTATAAGGATGAGGTTTGTATGATGTGGTGCCTATGCAAGCTAGACGTATATTGCTTGAGTGTCTATAGCAGTTTTGTTGATTCAAGGTGGTTCTAATCATGTGTTTCGATGATGACAAAAAATTATTCTTACTAATGTTTAAGTTATTGATGTTTATAAGATAGTTGATGTGATATAAAGTGTAAGACCTACCTTGAAGATATTGAAGAGATAAGGTAGAAGAGCTCAAGCATTAGATGATCACGAGCTTGAAGATCAAAGATCTAATGCTCAAGCTCAAGTGCTGATCAAGCTTGAAGATCAAGAGAAGATTGATGATCAAGAAAAGAAGATCCAGTTAGTTAGGCTTAGGAAAGGTCATAAAGTGTAAGTTTCATAAACTTGATCTTAATCAGTG
>JAOXYD010017435.1:0-14787 GCA_028565735.1 Pinacopodium congolense
TACAAACTTCACATACCTTAGCTTGTTGATCATCCATCGGTACTTGCGCGGCTAATGGTGTGAAAATTTTCACTTAATGCTCAAACCTGGAAGTAGAAAAAAAATCAAATTCATTATCAGTATAATAAGAATAAGAATCAATCTCATAGGCATGCCGATAATAATCCATTACCGCTAAAAGATCTAAAAATTAGAAAGAGCTGTGAATTAAAGACAAATAAGAGACAAGATGACCAAAAACAATTAAAAAAACAAAGACAACACTAGAAATAACTAAAACACAAGTGTCAACTCCCCAACAACAATGCCAAAAATTTAGTGAGCTTGTCGTAAGCTACCAAATTATAAAGTACTTAACTACACCTAACTAAGTAACTATGGTGAGTCAAGGTCAATCCCATAGCAAGCTAAAGAATCCTAAATCTATTTCTAATATTCCGTAAAAAAAAGAAAAGAAAATAAAAACAAACTCCTGGAATTGAACAACATTAAAATAAAGAACAACAATAATTAACGACATAAGGTGAATAAACAAAAACACATAAAAGAAATAAACAGACAATAATAAAAGAAAACTAGGCAAAAGATAAATTCGGGATTCTGGACTTATAATTGATCCTAGAAATAAATAATTTGTTTTTATCTAAAATCCTAGCCTATAGGTTTGAACAAACTCTCAAACCCCCAGTTCCACCAAATTTAGATAGGTCCTATACGATAGAAAACCTACCCCTAACCAAAAGACAACCTAGAAGAAGTTCTCTAGATTTAATGACACATCTTTAACACACTAGGGAACAACTAACTTAAGCCACATTCTCTTAATCTCAGATTGTGTAACTTAGAGAATTGGAATCCTAGACTAGTTGGTTAAGTATCCTAATAAATCTGACTAGCCTATTGCCACTCGTAGACATCGCTAAGGATAATTACATATCACATGGCTCAATCCTAGCAATTGAACTAGGAATTACATATAAGGTAGCTAATCTTAAGAATTAATCCTTAATCCATGACAATTTTTCGGAATTCTAATTCAATCATAACCTAAATCACAAAGCCAATTCAATTCTTAGTCAATTCTAACAATTATTCATTCAAAATTCTGTCATTAACTTCCAACTCAAATACACACTAGCTAAACATAACTAAAAAAATTGAAAAAGATAAAAAAATTGTTTTAATAATGAGAGTAAAAAATTTTCAAAAAAATATTAAAAGAAAAATTTTTTGAGAATGAAATTTATAAAAAAATAAAAAAGAAGAAAATAAATGAAAATGGCGGAGGCTTGTAAAGTCGCTATAACGACTTTTTTTTAATTTCCTTTTTAAAATTTTTTTTTTCTTTATTATTATTCTTATTATATTTTAACATTTTTCTTCTTCTTTTTTATTTTTTATCTTACCTAAATTTGATTTTATTATCTATATAAGTTTTTATTATTTTTTTATTAATTACTTTTTTATTTTAATTTTTTTACTTTCATTTATTTTTTTTCATTTTATTTTATTATTTTTATTTACTTTATTTATTTTATGTTATTTTTATTATTTTTATTTAATTTAATTTTCTGTAATTACTTTAAAGCTTACCTCCATATAACCTTTTTTTTTACCTTATTTTGTAAGTTTTGAAGATTGCAACTCACCAGAAACCCCATAAGTTTTCTTACCCTTCCTTTATGTGTTGTTTCTTTTCTTTAGTTTATTTATTTTATATTATTTTTGCAATGTTGATTTGTTTGTTGTGTGACTTAAATTTTTTTCTTCTTTGTCTTTATTGCTCTTTTCACACATTAAGGACAATGTGTCCCTCAAGGGTGGGGAGGTAGTCATTGCAATTGTGTTTGTATTTTACATATTATATAGGATGCATGTTAGATTGTTAGTATTAGGTATGTCAATTTCTTTGCACTTAAGTTATTATTATGTGTATTATACCCTGAAATTCTATCATAGTTGTTGGAACGAGATTGAGTGTATGCTTGAAGTTGAATTAAGTGGCTTGAGTAGAAGGTGAACCATGCTGACTGATTGAAGTAGTTGGTTGCATAAACTTGATTAGAAATTGATATTAGAATGATTTGGGAATGTGCGAAATTATCATGGATTTTCATATATAAACTACTAGATGCATGTTACATGGGAAGGATTAAGGCCCTCTTTGTTTTTAAACCCTTGACTTAAATGACCTACCTAATTTATTATCCCTTGTAACCCCTTTTGAGCCTTTAACCTTATTATTTCTTGAATTAAGCACCTTACACCAAAAACCCCATTAGCCTACTTTATCATAAGTTTAACAAAGTACTAATTGTGCATTAGTTTGAAATTTTAACTACATTTTTCTTCTGAAATGAGTTGAACAATACTTCTACTCTTATAACGCATTGTATTTAGCTACTGTTTTATTCATTATTTTCATATTATTGTACAAATAAAAAAATCAAATGAAAAAGAAATAAAAAAAAATAAAAGAATCAAAGTTAGTAGCAACAATAAATGTTAAGTAGTTAGTTATTTACAAACATCTCTTATAAATATATTTTATTGTTCCCTTGTATATTTAGTACTTTATGAATGCTTGGGAAGAACCCCTAAAATCCATTTTTGACTCACCCTGACCCTGGCCCCATTACAACTTTAATTAAAAGTCCTTTTGATCCATTTAGCATGTAATCTACATAGAGGAAAATTAGTAAATTTACAAGCCTATGGTAATGTAGTCTCTTAGAAGGAGTCTTGAGCAAAACACCAACTCTTAAACACTTGAGTTAAATGAGTAAATATCATGAGAAAAATTCATCTTGGTTTTATGCTTACCTTTGATCAATAATATCATAAGTTGAGCTTGTTTATATGTACTGATGCAAAGATTATAATGTGTGTAGTAACTTGATATTTAAATTATCGAAGTTTAAAAGATTGCATACACTTGGTTTCTTTGAAAACGAATTGATGGAATATAATGATTGTGTTTAATTTTCTTGAGGACAAGCAAAGGTCTAAGTATGAGGAAGTTGATAAGTGTGTTTTCATAGTATGTTTCTAAGTTATTTTTAGGTGTTTTAAGTATTGGTTGCGTGTTTTAAACTAAGTTAGTATGAACTTTTGTATCCTTTTCACTATCTTTTATAGGTTTGATTTTTTTAGTATTTTTTAGTATTTGAAGGTAAAATATGAACTTATTTGAAGAATGGGTTTATACACTTTGATAGTTGGATGTGCAGGAAACAAATAAAGTACAAACCAGCATCAAATTTTGTATAGCTAACTTCGGAGAAGCATTAGGGGCAATTCTAGAGGTCCAATTGCTACCCAATTTTACAAGGTTTAAGAATAATATGTCAAGAAGCTCCATACAAAATTTCAAGTCAAAATGAGGTCTATAGACGAAGACATAGTGAAAATACCCACCATAGGTCAAAGCTGAAAAAAGTTAATTTAGCAAGAGGACGTGGCAAAATGTATGCAAAGCATGTTTAATGAATTTTTGGACTAAAAAGTCGTGAAATAAACTCTAGCAACCACATTCTAAAGAGGAGAGAGATCCAAGACAAAAAAGAAGGTTTTTATAGAGAGAAGAGAGGTGAAGAACACAATTTTGGAGAGGAGACAAAAGATTCATCAAGTGATGTCTAGATTTCCTTAAAAAGGAGGCTTCAACCTACACCATTAATTTTCTCTTTTCCTTTGCCTTCCTTTTGATGTTTAATCTTAATATTATTTGTTTGAATGTGATTATGGATTGGTAAATCTAGTTTAGGGATTGTTCTTGAATTGTTTATCCAACTGTATTCTTATTAATTTAATGCATAGTTGTTTATGTTGATTGTTAAGCTTATAATCACTTTGAATTGAGAGATTGTTTTGATTTATTTGAGTTATGGTGCGGAATGAGAGTTGGTAATTTAACAGACTTAGAATTAACAGATTAATAAATGGTTGAAAAGAGATCTTAACTATCTTATTAATTACTTATATGATTGCTTCACATCTAGTTAAGTATTTGAGAAAGGTTTTATAGATTGAGAAATTGTAAGACTAATTCTATCTTACTTCAATTAGGGACAATTAATTACACCTTGAGAGAGGGAAATGAAGTTTTAAAGAATCTTAGATCAAATACGATTAAACCAATAAGATAAAGAAGGATAAATAAGGATAGAACAACTCTTAAATCTTTACTATTGAATATCTTCTTGTTTTACTTTCTTCTACGATTGATCTCATTCAAGTTTCATTATTTTAAGTTTAATTTTCAATTATATAATCTTATTTTACCTTAAATAAAATGAAGTTCAGATTGTTAGGTATCTAAATTTAATTTTCGTGGATCGATATCAATTATACTATAAATTACGATTTGTATACTCGCGTGTAATTAAAATTAGCAAACAATAAACAAAAAGAGGAAAGAATTATAGTTTAAAATTATGGAGATCTTTTTTTTTTTTAAGTAGTAACACGTGTGAGGTTTCCAATTTCCCTTTACTTTATTGAGAAAGACAATTTTATTGTTTAGTGTTTTGAGGAGCACTAATTAATAGTTCATCTCTTCATTATATATCCCTCTCTTCCACTGCTTAAAGTGCATAGAGCCCATCAAAAATTAATTGTATTTATAACTTTATATGACTCACATTCATTAATTAATGAATCAAAAGGAAACGGGAGCTTTTTTGGTGGATCGGAAAAGAAATGCAGATAATATTAAATGATAATAGGAAAAATAATAATGCGACTATCTAATTTTACAACTTCCATATCCACTTCCACTCCTGAAGTCGATTACAATATTTAATCGGGTTTTGATAGGTAATTTTTCTTCAATTCTTATCATCATTAGTAGATTCATTAACCACCGGCTGCTGCAACTGTAATTTGCTTTTCTCATTCTTTTCAATGTCCCAGTGGTTAGGTTCTTCCATGATCCCCCTCTTCCTGTACTTGCAGTATAATAGAAGCTGAAGGAGTGCAAGTGGGCATCCGACGAAATTAGGTGACTACCATGAAAAAGAATTCAAGTTAGAGAAGTTTCGAAATCGTAAAAAGTGTTAAAATGATAGTGAATTTGTTCAATGAAGGAAAAAAAAAAAAACAAAAGAAGAGAGAAATATGAGTATAAACCGCAACAAAAAAGTCATGGCTCAATAGTCCAAATGCCATCCAAAGAGCGCTTGCAACGAATGAGAAAAATGATAGATAGAATGGCATAAATTCCACGCTTTTTGTTTCCATGACTTTCTTCTGCAAGAGAAACGGAAAGTTGACGGAAATCAAATATTCATTCCGAATATATGTTTACAAGCTTCGTACTTCTTTTGACATATGCTTATGGACATTTGAACTTATTGATTTGATTCTTGTATATGATCATATTCTGAGTAAGCTCCAATTATGTAGGTAGATTATCTATTGGTTAGTAGTAGGCTCCAAGGAGCTAGAAGACGGGAGCAATCTATGTAGGAATACATCTTAGATTGAGAACATAATGGGAAATGAAGGAGAACACACAAGGACTAGGCTTTCGGGCTATCTTTCTCGTGGATCTTTTCCAAAGTGCGGAAGGTTCGAATGGTAGTGAGACTTTGAGGTGGGTTAGCTTTCTTTGTTGTCCAATTTTAGTGAGTCTTGTATATAGTGTAGGTAGCTATGGATTGACAATGGGCTCGGGCCTTAAAAATCCAAATTCAAGCCCAATTTAATTGAATTTAAATATTTGAATCTCTCATCAAATTTAATTTAAAATTTTGCCTTCAGGTCAAATTGGATTGATTTGAATAATTTATTATGATTGGTGAGATTTTAAAAAAATTATATATACTAACTTTGGGACAAACCAAACTAAACTCCGGCTAATTGTCGTTTCTATGCTTGATTCGTGAGAAACAAACTAATTAATTATAAGTTTGTAACGAGTATGACCTGAAACTGAAAGTTTGGCATAATGCAGTTGGGAGGTAAGGATAGCTTTTCACTAGTTAGGTTTACATGGTGATGAATGCGTGAGGGGAATGTTCATGAATGTTGGATGAATAAACAAATTAGTTACAAAAACTAAGTAATGAAAGCAAGTGTTATAATGAATCATGAACGGCTTATAATTTTAAGGAAAAAACAAACATGAAGGTTGGAAAAAACAAACATGAAGGTTGGTCTAATCATAATTGATCTTTGTATGAAAACTGCCTATCTTGCGAAACAGAGGTTATATAACTGATCACAAGAGCAAAAAAAAAAAAAAACAAAAACAAAAACATAATGAAAAAGCTAGTTAAACTGTTGGGTATCTTAAATTTTGAATAGGCTCTAATTATAAATCAACTTGATTTTTTAAGAGAGTGATTTAAAATAAAATTTTCTGTTAAATCTGTGATGGAAGCAGAGGGCGAGAGCTGATAGTCTCGAATGAAGATAGAAGACATATGATAGTTTATAATTATATAATTTAACTCTGTGTTGCATACTTGCATCGTATTTTAAATTTTTTAAAATAAATGAAATTTTATGAGTTATATCATATAGAATTAAGATTTTATAAGAAAATTTTATTGTATTTTGTACAAATTACCTCAAAAGAAATAAAGAAGTTTCTCTCAATTTTTTAACGTATTAAATATTTGTGTGTTATATAATATATTAAATATGGTATTGGTACTAAATTTATTTTTAAAATAGTATTGTATCGGCATCGGTTAATACTAATATTATTTTAAATATTTTTAAAAAATTATAAATTAATTTCTAAATTTATAAATATATTATATTATATAATTTTTTACTTAAATTTAACCTAAACACACATCCAAAGTGAATATGTAGGATTGGATCACTTACCACGGCTACCAGGGGAGAGCCATACATTGCTACGGAGACCACAACGCCGAAACATCCGACAAAAAGCTTGCGATGTTGGTGATCATGGAATCCAAAGGTTGAAACCGTTACAATCAATATGAACAACATCATAATGGTTACCGCCATTGCAGCTACCTTCACCTGCATGTCAAAGTATTCTCATGAATGTGGACGTCAATGTTTGCCTTTCATCCATGTGTAAACAAATCATGTTTGGATATCAGATATAAAATAAGGAGGCTTGCCTTTCCTCTTCCTGAACCAAACCAAAGATAAATGAGGATGAACGATAACTCGAGAAATATTCCTATGCCATTGATTGTTACCAGCGGGAAGTTTTCCCACCTGTTGCTTACAACAGGCATTCCATACCAAGTGTAAAGAAGACAATTCAGCAGTGTAATAATGTAAGGAATGCATGAGAATCCCTCGGTGCTTTTCTTCCTTATCACCCTTTTGAAAGTTAATCTGTTAAAAAAAAAAAGAATTAAGAGTATCATACTATCATATCAATATCAGAACTCAGAATCTGATGCTTTAAACTAATCGATTACTGCACTCCATAGAGTTAAGTCATTACATGGGTACGGAGTAAAGGAACAGAGAAGCTGCGTTGCCTGAAACAAAACAAAAAAACATGCAAGAGTTGACATTTTAAATTATTACAACATATGTGGTCCTAATCACAAGCTGTCGGAGAAAACTGTGAATAAGGACAAGCTATAAATACCCATGATTCCGACTGCCAGGCGGAGCATTCCCATTTTCTTAACTCTGAAAATTTAAGATGGTTGTTTCTCAAATAAAAATTTGAGGTTGTGTTATGGAGTGTTCATCAAACTTCAGAGTCTATATATAATGGTGAAAAGAGAATAATATGAACCGAGAGAAGACAGCAGATGTCTACGTCTTTATCAACCTGTGGACCAAAATTGTACGAACTTGTGGACTGCTTTTTGAAAGTTGTGGATGCAATTGGCTAATTCCAATATGGAGATATTTGATTTATCGTTCTTGACTGTTCTTATACAAAAATGGTACTCCCAATACAATCAGATGTGCTGCACAATACACACAAATCATTTTCTGTTCCTGATCATTTTCTTTTTTTAATCCTGGATTTTAGACTGTCCACACTTAGTGTACAAAATATACAAGGAATTATTTCTAGAATAACTAGCTTAAAATTTTATATATTTCTCATTACTTTAGTTAACTAAGATCTAGTTAGAAAATTACATGGTATGTCTCTTAAGGAAATTCGAGAATATTATAGCAATTAATTAAATTTTTTTCTTTTTTATATTGATGAGTTTTTCGATCCAACTGGCATTTATAAGTTTAGGGTATTTTCATGTTTACCCGGCCTCTTCCAAAGTTATTAAGGCGACGGATCTTTTAGTTAGTTAATAAAAAAATTTCCAACCCTTTCCTTTTTTACATTGATGGATTTCTCAATCCAACTGATGTTCACAAGCTTAATCGTGTTTTCATTTTCACCTGATATGCTACATAGTTATTAAGGGGATATTTAATTGAATTGTGATTGTTGCATTTTTATATTAATAATTGTGTTTTTTGTTTTAATTTTGTATTGTATTAGTGTTTTTTTTTCAATTTCTATATTTAAAAAAATAAAAATCAAATTCTAATTAAATAACGCCTAATGTGACTTGAATATTTTAGTACAGAGGACAAATTCTACCAATTGGATCACTCTTTTAAGCAAGTGGAAGATGAGCAAACATCAGTTCCACTTAGCGTCTTATGTGTAGCTTAGTCATATCTAGGTGTGATGGCCTTAACTTGGATGAATTTACGTTTGTCTTTTGTTGTGTCTGAAGATGCAGCCATCATTTCGTGGTATGTTAAAAACGCATTACAAAAGTATTTGCCTTTTCTTAATCTTTCTTTTCGGTCTTAGAAGCTTCATGGCCATTAGAATACCCCGTAGAAATGGCTCATTGGATAGAAAATTCAGAATTCAACGGCTAGGAGACCTCATTTGTTCATAAATAAAATATATTTATGTGCACAATCACTTTCCTTTCTCTTTTCATTTTGTTTATCATTGTTTTTTCACGACAATGTACACTGTAGACCCATAATTAACCAAGCAATAAGCCTACTTCACTTGGTCATTTTCATGTAAGGTATGATGATGATGATGATGATATGTGGGGTGTGCATTTTTTTTCTTTCTTTATTCTAAATTTTTTTATCTCAACCACTAATTTTATATTCCAAAAATTATAGTGTTTATAGCACCACATTTTATCAAACAACTAGTTACTTGTGTAACCATTAACATATTAATCAAAGCCCTGTAGCTTCTCTACCTTTTGCTTTCAAGTTTATATGGGAAAATCATTTCGTGAAGCTTTTGTAAAAATTAGGATAAAAAAAAACACAGAGTCAATCAATTCGTTCTAAAAAATTAATGTTCTAAATTACTTAAAAGAACATTAAAATATTAGAAACTCTAAAAAGTGAGCTTCTGTCAAGTGTTTCTTAATTAACTAATTAATCTTACTATCATATGATCATATTAAATACATAGACACTAGTATTAACGCAAAATTCAATTATATTACTGTATTTATAAAAATAATTTTATAAAATTTTAATAGAATTTATTGATATTATAAATTTAATATTATTAAATATTTTTACAATTATTTAAAGTAATATAATTTTTCATAAATATTTTTTACTCTAAAAATAATAGTTCTTATGCTTTAGTTCACCAAAATGGTTTCGATATCCAAAATGAATTGTAATAAGGTGAAAATTAATCTAATTGTTTGAGAATTAAAAAAAGGGCCTGCTAAAGGTGAAAAGTGTGGTACTACGAATAAAGCAAACATGACAAATGAAGCGGAGAGAAATGCTTCTTATGTAAAAGAGACACCATTGTCTCAACAATTCTGGTAACAGACTTATTGGATATCTGCACATTTAAAAGGAACAATTGAGTTTCCTAAAATAAATATATGCCAGGCACCATCTAACTAGAATAACAGAAAGTCTATTATTCCAAGCTCTCGCATTGCTACAAACACAGGAATAATATTTTACTTGGAATCATACCACTAGGAAGATAATGTTTTTCCTTTTTAGTAGTACTTTTTTTTTTTTTCCTAATCCGCTCCTTGGGGTAGTCAGTTTATGTGGTTCCTTCTTTCTTAATCACCCAGTCAAGATGCTATAATATGAATAGAAGATGACATAATCACTCAGGAGATGAATTAGCAGGAATTAATTAGCTCAAACATCTAATCTCCTCAGATTTAACCTGTTGTCCATCGATTTTGTTGTTAGTTAAATAAAATGATTTTTTTTATAAAGGCGGCCAGGAAAGTCCAGCCCCCATCCACCTCAACTTTTGCATGGGGCTCTCACCGATACCACTCTTTTTTTTTAATATAGGCTGATATTTTTTTCTTTTGTCTTTTATTAATTTTATAATTATTAAAGATATAAATGTTGATTCATATAATTTTTAATATACAATTACTATTTTATTTTATTTTATTATATTTACTAGAGAACCCCTACAGGCACAAGAAAGCCACCGAGTTGAGGTTCCCTAACTTCATCTTTTTTTATTTAGAGATAAGCAAATGAAGAAAAAAGGTTAAATTGTAATGAGAGAACTCGTAGTGACAAAAATGAAGATCCTTTTTTACATGTAGTTTTTACTTTTCGGATCTTACTACAATACTATCTAACTATAGCTATTTATAATCATCCTTATATAAGATAAGGGGATATAATAATAAAATAACTACAACACCCCTTATTTTATTTAAAGAGTAACTGTAGATAATCATGATTAGATGGTCATGTAATTTTCTATTTTTCATATAAAAAAACTTGAAGACAAATACCTTTTTTAATATTAAATAGAAAATTTGTAATTGTTTTTTTTTGAAAAATTAAAGATAATAAATTATTATAATTGAAAACAATGTTCAGTTAAACAAGGGAACACTAGATATAACTTACAACAAAATGACAAAAGCCCTACAAACACTTTCCCAAATAAATCCTAATCAGTGAATAACACCATCACCAAGCGAATCGTCCAGAAGCTATAAGTAAAAGGCGACGACCCAGACATCATCGATGTCAATCTAGAATCTTAACCCACCACGACAAGTGATAATGGAAGCCTACAATATAGGAGGACTCGCTTCGCAAGCCATAATCCGACTAGCTCCACCCATACGCTTTAAATCAGAGTTTTAAATTTCATTCTGTACTGATTGGTATTGACTGGAATGCGTTGTACCAGTCAAAAAATGGAACAGAAGTAAGATATTTTATACTGGGTTTAAACACCAATTTGTACCGGGTGTTTTAGCCTATTCCGACCTGTATTGATTGGAACGTGTCATACCGACTTGTACTGGAGATTAAAATGAAAATAAGAAAAAATTTTAATAAATATTTTTATTTCCTATTATAAATATAAATAAATAATTCTAATTAATACTAAAATAGGTTAATAACATTAAAATTTTCATTATTTCATATTTATATTTGTAATCTTTTTATAATATACTATTAAATGACCTTAAAAGTTGCATTAATATTTTATTTTTTCTATAAATAGTATTCGTTTCTTTTTTATATTTTTGGTAATAATAAATGTTTTTATTTAATTTTTTATATATATTTTTTAATTTATGATTATTTTTATTAGAAAGTCAATTTTATTTTGATTTTTCATCTCTAATTAATACTGAATTTAGTTAATATATTAAAGATTCAATTAACTCATATTTATATTTGTAATATTTTTTAATGTACTATTAAATGATCTTAAATACTCCATTAATTCATATTTATATTTATAATCTTTTTTTAATGATCTTACATGTTTCATTAATTTATATTTATATTTGTAATTTTTTAAATAAAAATAAAAAGAAAAGAATCTAAAAATTATTTTGATTACAATTTACAACTAATTTATTAATTATGTTAAAGTAATTAATAAATTTATTATTATAGTACATTTATACTGTTATTAGTGTTTTTGGGACAAACTTAAAGTTAAGTTAAAAATATACAATATAATATATTTATAGACTATTTTGTAAATTTTATAAAATTTAGGGATCGATTTATAATTTTAAAAAGTTATTTAAAATAGTACCAATATTGACCGGTATCGGTATAGTACTGTTTCAAAACTAAATACAGTACTAGTACCGGTACGATATTCAAAACCTTGCTTTAAACACCCGACCAGGGAATACAAAGACCTAGCCTTCTATTCACCATTTCATTACAAAGGATGAGCCACATTCAAGTTAAGCCTTATAAGCCATTAGTTGCATCCTTATTTATTAAAAAAAAAACCTTGGATAAGACTATGTATTGTTTTGGTTTTCTTAAGAAAAATTCTTTGATTTCTCTCGCAACCAAATAGCATAAACCAGATTTCCAATAGCAACTTTACTAATGACCATATCACCTCTAACCATCTAATTTTGTTGATTCAACCAAGATCACCACTCATACAAACATACAGGGGTCAATTAGAGGTTACAAAGATCTTGAACTACCTTCCAAAGGCTTGAAGAAAATTCACAACTAAAGAAAAGATGAGAGATAGATTCTAAAGCCTCCCCACACAACATGTAATTCATATTAACCGATAGAAATCTCAACAATCTATCTGTTATGTTTAAATTTCCGTTCAAGACTAAAGATAAAGTAAGGGAGGTACGAGGGAAAGCTTGAGGAATCTAGACCATCTTATTCCAATGCACCTTAGGGAAGTGTTGCCTCAATACATCCCTGTATGAAGAGTTAGTGAAGGCACCTGAAGGTACTTTAGTTTAAACTATCTAATCATAATTTTTATTATTAAGACTTAAATTCAAGAGAATAGTAGATAAATTAGGATCCTAAATTTGCTGCAACAAATATATTTTTAAAGTTAACACCTCAGCCACCTTAGAATTATTAGGAATTAGGGGTTTGAGAAAATAAACACCTTACTCATTTTGTTGAGAACTCCCTTGCCTGTCCTTAAAGCATACACCTTGCTCATTTTGTTGAGAACCCCTGCCTATCCAATTATTAAACCAAAAGTAAGTGGTATCCCCCTTCCCTATTTTGCAAAAGAAATAGGGTCGAATCAATTCCCTCAATCTGAGTAGATTCACCATAGTCTAGGATATGCTAACCCCAAGTTGTATGCTTCAAAAAGATTTATCTTCCACGTAATAAGAGTGAACCCATCTCACCTATAAGACCTGCTTATTTGTTAAGAGCCTCCAAACTCTCTTAACCAATAACATTCTATTTCTATGTTTAACAGAATGAACTCTAGGTCCCCTTCATCCTTAAATAAACAGACCTTTGACCATTTAACTTGTGCCTTAGCCTTGAGAGAGTAATCACCAGACCATAAGAATCTCTTCAATATTTGTTCAATGGACTTGATAAAATAGGAAGAAATATGTGGGTTGACCAGAAAGTATACATATTGCTAAGGACAACTTTGATATAACTTGTACCCTACCTTCCATGCTTAGCAAGTTTTTATACCAATAAGAAGTCCTTCTTTGAATCTTTTCTAGAAGAGGTAGGAGATCCCTTGAAGTAGGTCTTCTAGTAAAAATAGACAACCTTAGATAAGTGATTGGAGCTCCAGTCACTTTTAAGCCTATAAAGGAGCTTATCTAATTAGGAGACAAGGATGCAAACTTAGAAAGGATCACCTGACTCTTATCCTTATTGACATCCAAGCTAGACAAAAGCTTAAAAGAATTTAACGCAGCCATTAAAGTACTTAAGGAACTAAGATTAGTCTTGGAAAATATTGATAAATCATCTACAAAAGAAAGACTACTAATTTGCACCTTTTTGCACTTGGAGTGGAACCTAAATTTTTTGTCTTAAAAGATCGAGTATTTGATCAGCTAAGTTAACAATTCCATGGTTTAGGTAAATAGGTAAGGGGAAAACATGTCATCTTGCCTTAAGCTCCTAGAACTCTTAATAATCCTTGTAGGTTCCCTGTTGATAAGTATGCAACAAGAGACCGTAAAAATACACTGCTCAATCCATAGCACAAACTATGGAGGCAAACTAAGAGAGTTGATGGCATCAAGAATAAAGCTCTACTTAACCGAATCATATGCCTTGTTAAAATCTGTTTTGATTACACAATCTTGCCTGGGGTTTGTCCTCCTATAAAATCTAAAAAGCTCCTCAACAATTAACACATTATCCTCTATATTTCTCTCCTTGATGAATGTACCCTAAGCTCCTAAGAAGGATCTATAAACTTTTCAATAACTCATTTGAACCTGTCAGTAAACAACTTCAAAATCAACTTATAGATAGTATTAGGGATAACAGTCAATTAAGTGATCAAGTTTTTGAACTTTTTTCAGTTAGGTGATCAAGTTTTCAAAAATTTCAATTGATTGATTAACATTTGAAAAGTTAATCAGTTAAGTGAAAAAACTTAACGATGTTAGTCATTGATCCGATCCGCCCACTCTAATTTTTTTTCCTCTTTTGGTTAATTTTTTAAATGTTAATCACTCAATTGAAAAAAATTTTAAATCTTATTCACTGAACTGAAAAATGTAAAAAAGTTAGATTAATAACCTATTTTAAAATTTATAATATGGATGCATCTCATAAATGAATATTTTTACATAATATTTATAAATATTCTTAAATTATTTAATTATTATTAAGTAAAAATATTATTAATAAATTTAAAAATGTATTCTTATAACAATATATGTAAAATAATAAGTATAATTCATAATAGAATATCAAGACAATAATTATTAATAAAATTATTTTAAGTGATTTTTAGAATATTTTTAAGATAGATTTTTATTGAATTTTTATATAATTTAAGTTCAATTTTTATATTTTTAAACTTAC
>JAOXYD010017465.1:0-14786 GCA_028565735.1 Pinacopodium congolense
AATCATTTGGTAATCCTTAGACAATTTGGAATTCAATTACAAATTTGGAAAGTTTTGAGGATTGTTTTTAGTTTGTCTTGAGTCTATCTAACCCCTTTGGTTTTAAGCCATTGGTTTCCTTAGGTAATTGTAATCCAATTTCCTTAGTAGTCACTAATACACATTCTCTCTGTGGGTTCGACATTCAGAATCTTAAATGTGCTCCACTTTATTACTTGTGATCGGTACACTGTCAATAAGTTGATTGGTATTTGAATTGAAATTGAATGTTGATTGATTTAATTATTGGAGTTAAAATAACGATACCAAATCGACGTAACAATCATTAAATTCCATTAATACTTTCATAACTACATCTAGATCTTTGACCCTAGAGTTCCAAGGCAAGTTTTCATGCCTTTCTTAAGGCTATTCTCAGTACTCAAAGCTAAAATATGTGCCAATTTTTTTATCCATTATTTCTCTATCATATATATGATAATTGATATAATTTATTCATATTTAATCATTGCACTTATGAGATGTAAACATAATGCTACTTCTGTAACCTTGAGAAAGTTGATGCGTAGAATTAGATTGGAATCTTCAACAGGTATTACCACTATGTTGAATTTCCAATGCCAACTTTCAAAACTAATTCAAAAGTTGTAAGTAGTTTTTACAACTACTTTTCTTTTGTTATATAGGTTTTCATATTCATCAGTGTTTTGTTTAATTTTAACCCTAAATTTTGCACCATTTTCTAAACCATAATGAAATTAATGGCATTAGTATTAACCATTATCATGAGTTCCTTCCTATAGCCTTCTATTCTTATATATGTTAATTGTTTAAAGGGATTAGCTTTAGTGTTCACTATATTAAGTAAGGCAATCGAACTAAGTCCAGCTTCCAAATGATCAGTTTCTTTTTTCCTATTTTGATGTCAAGGCATTCATTTTCTTTTTCCTTTAATAATATCAAATAAAATAAGGGACATTATATAAGAGACAATCTTTATTTTTATTTAAAACTTTTTTACCTTAATTAAGTTTTTCATGTTGTTTGAGCTTCCTTTTGTAATGATGCTCCTTTCGCCTACCATGGTCTTTCTTGTTTTTTCCCTTACACTCTTTTACTTGTTGTTATTTTGAATTTTGAGAAGAGTAGGAGGAAGCTTTAGTCTCCTTCTATACCTAAAACCCACTAAAGCATCTATATCATAATGGTATCCACAACATCTTTAACATTGTACCCACATAACTCCATTTATGCCTATGGATATAACCTAGACATGAGGTTAAAAAACTTGTCCTAATTTAACATATTCTAATTATCAAAAATTATTGAATTGAAATACTTAAGAAAATTTTGGTAAATCTATTGCAAACCACCAAATAATAACCTAATTTAACCTATACTTATGTAATAGGATGAGTCAAAGTCGATCCACAGATAATTGGTGTGTCAACGTTATTTCTAATGTTGTGAAAAAATTAAAAACCTCTATTTTATTAAACTAAAAAAATACATAAACATAACTAATTAAATAAAGACAAATGAATAAGAGCACAAAATATAAAATAAATAAATAACAATACAAAAAAAGCAAGTAAAAGATATTATCGGACTTTCAAGAAAGACAATTGATCCTTAAAACATGTAAATTGTGTTCTATCTGATAGCCTATAAATACAAATAAGTTCTTGCTTCTTAAGTTTCTCGAGTGATAAATACGTCCAAAAAGCTCTAAAAATACTCCTAACTATGTGATAACTTAGAATAAACTCTCTAGATTTAGTAACGTAAACACTAGGAAACAATTAACTTAAGCCATAATCTCACAAGTTCGAATCATTTAACTTAAAGGATTAAAAACCTGGGCTAATTGATTAAGTTTTACTTACAACATCAATTAATCCATGGCTACCCTTGGTATTCGCTAATGATAATTATACATCACAAGTTCATACCTAGCGTTCAAATTAGAAATTACAAAATAGGATAATCAAACCTATACATAATCCCTAATGCTAGGAATTTAACCTAATTTTTTATTTAATCCAAGCATAAAAACACAATATCCATTAAAACCCAATTCTATTATCATAATTGGAATCCCATTATCCCTTTAATATCTTCTAACCATAAAAATTTGGCCTAACATATTAAATTCAACCAATATTAAAAATAAACTCAGGGGAAACATGATAAATAGCAAGTAGAGATAATGAAAATAAAGATTCAACACTCTATTCAACAATATTCAAAGGTTTACTTAATCATCTAATACATTCCAATGCAATAACATAAGAAAACCCAAACAAGAATAAAACAATAACTAAATAGTAAAGAAATCCAGATAAAGTATGTTTTATTCACTCTAAAACATAAAATAGACAACTATTCTTCAACTACAACGTAATGGGGAACTTAAAAGATAAAAAACAAGAGGAAAAAAATGAGGTAGACTTATGGTTATCAAAAAGGGAAAAGAAGAAAATGAAATAGTCTATCTTTACTCCTTAAATATGTCCCTATTAGGATTTGTGACATTTTGAGCAGTAAAAGTTTTGATTGCCTTTGAATCCAATGGAGAAAAATGTTTTCTAGACGATAAATGACACTTATCTGTGCTTCAACAGTACTAGGTATGACCCGCCATTTAAGGGTTTAATGCTCAACTACCAATGACGGTTTTAGGAAGTTCAGCAGTGATATTGATACCAGCCGTTAAACTCCCATATTCTGGTTCTTTTTTAATCTTTTTCCACTTCTTCTCCAAACTTGTTCTTTTTCACTTGGAATTTATCTTTTTAGGTCCACACCTGCAATTCAACTGATAACAAACATAAGTTGAGAATTTTGGCATAAAAATAGGGGTGAAACAAATGTTATGAATATCGGTACCATTCATCCTAAAATGGTATTGTATCAGTACCAACCAATACCGGTGCTGATACCGAGCAACCTTTTAAAATTATAAAATAGTCCCTCTATTTTGTAAAATCTACAAAATGGTCTATGTATATATTATACATCCCTTGTATAAATAATTTCAACATGCCTCAAAACATTCAATTAATATAATAAAGATAATACAATTTTCATATCTATCAATATCAATTTAATATATTTCTTATATAAATCTAACTTAATATATCAAAAAAATAATCATTAAACTGTCGTAAATTTAATATCAATACATCAAAACATTATAAAATAGTAAAAATATATAACAAAAAATTATTTTCTTCATTTCTATCAATAATAATTTCCATCTATTTCTCAAATAAATATCAACCTAGTCATAATGTAATAAAGAGAACAGAACACCAAACCACATCACTAAAGATCAATAAATGAGAACTTCATCAAATAATAATCTCTAATCATGAAAATATAATTAACTGTATCCAGACATCATATAATAAAAATAATACATAAATAATAAATGCTCCAACTAAGATCACTATCCAGTATAGGAACTCCATAAAGCGTAATTGAAAGTTGAAAGAAAAATAATAAGAGTTAGCATATATAAAATTTAATATATACATCGAATACAAATAAAAAAGAGGAAAAAATACATAAATACATAAATCTTATTTCTCTAGGATGATATATGTTAAAATCAAACTGGATCTACCTATCATCTAGCACAAAGTCCTCATCATTAAATAGAGATTACTTGTTACTATCATCCAATCTCATCGCACTAAATGGAATGTCAATACCCACATAACCAAGTTCTCCTTCCTAGTCACTCCCATTTAAAAGACGAGGCTCCTCGAAACTCAATCTACCATAATATCAATATGATCTAAGGAAATAGGATATAAAGAACTTGTTGTTCTACTCAAATTCCTAATGAACAAATAAAATTCAATCACTAACTAGATTTTAAAAATTATATTCAACATAATAATGACAATAACAAAAATA
This sequence comes from Pinacopodium congolense, assembly GCA_028565735.1. Taxonomy (NCBI): domain Eukaryota; kingdom Viridiplantae; phylum Streptophyta; class Magnoliopsida; order Malpighiales; family Erythroxylaceae; genus Pinacopodium; species Pinacopodium congolense. Next base: position 3,925 of record JAOXYD010017465.1, read on the forward strand.
GCATACCTCTTTTAGAGCTTCAAATTGTATCTCACATAGATTAAATTATTCAACCTATTGTGATTGTATTCCTCTTCTTAGAGTGGATGAACTTGAATATGCTCAAATTCCTTTCACATCCACTTACACTCACACATTGACTTAAAATATGAATTGCAAACCTTTGAAATTTTGGAACACCACTACCAAACCGGTTCCACCAAGTAACTATAAGACAATAAAAAGAATCTTATAATCAAAATGAAGTAATCATTATATTTAAACAAATAATAAAAGTAAAGAAATGTATAGCTGAATTAAACTTGTCCCTTTATTGTACTATTATAGGCATCCCGAAATTACCAGCAGCATCCTTATATACCTCCATCTGTTAGTTGAGAAGGTCTTGCATCATCTTATGATCAATAATAGTAGTGATGGTAATCAATATCCCCTTATTTACGTGAATATTCTTTATGTAACCGCACTTGAAATAGACACGTGAGTTGAAGAATGCCATATGAGCAAACAAAGGAGAGTACAGTTAACTTTTTCTTTCTTCATTAATGACAAGATGGAAAAGCTTATACAGAGAACATCTGTTCTTTAAATTGATCTTTATAGCTTCCTTTGCCCTCTTAATGGGATCATAAAAATATCCTATCGAGGGCTTATCGTCACTATCCACCAGAAAAAGTACTATAACTAAATTCTTATAAACTCTTATCACAACTTGATAGTTAGACTAAAACTCCCTGTCCTCAAGTATAATAGAAGTAACCTCCAATTCGGTATTAGAACTAGCATGTTGAGAAGATAAGTACCTATCACTAGTAAACATCTGTCTTAGCTCCTACTTCAGCATTATCAAACTTTATCATGATAAAAAGTTGATGAAAAATATGATAACCACAGAGTGATAGATGTTCCTCTAATTAGTAAACTCACTTCTCATCAAATTCAACACCCATGCATGGAGTCCTTCAGCATAGTCTCCTCTATCACAATAAAACATCTACCATTTCCAATATTTTCTAACATCAAATCAATACATTGAGTAGCACATGGAATCTAAAACAAAGAGTTATACATACTATATATCTTCTTCCCCACAATTTTATATACTGCATCATTGTTAGTGATGAATTGAACAATGTTTTCAAGTTCAACTTCATGAACAACTTCATCAAAAAGCTAAAATAAAGTATCTCTCTCCCTAGTCATCTTAGATGTGTAAACTAATTTCAAAAACATTTTCCCTCTGGTAGAATAAACTAAAAAGTTAATGATCAACTCCTAATACCTATTTGTCCAACCATTAAACATGATTGAACACCCATAATAGCCCCATATCATCCTTTTATCTTCCAAACGGTTTTTCATCTTAGCAACAAAATTAGTAAGAAGTTTACCTTTATATTCATCTATCGAAAGAGTCTTATATCCCAGAACATACAAGGCAATGACATCCATTATAAGCTAATAATAATGTGACTGAACTGCATGAAATGACACACATGTATCATACCACCATCTAACAATAACTATATCTACTTTGTCACCAGCTTCTTTTGTTTGCATGACAGGACGAATAAAAGGTTTTTAAGGTTGTTCTTGGAGCTAAAAAATCAGTAAATGACTTCCTTCTCTTCTGTCTAACCTAACCACTATCTGAACCACTCCTTTATTATCAGGTAGAAGGGGTAGAAGATCCTCTAACATCAAGTCTACCATCACTGTAAAATTAATTGCCACTACCAATGCTGAAACTTAATCTAGCTCTCTTATCTTTCTCTAACTATTAATCTTTAATCAGGGTCTAAATTTACTACTTTACCTCAAGAGAAACCTTCTTACAAGGTTCTATATCGTCTTTACTCTATCCAAATGCCTGTTCAATCTTGTGATTGCTCTGTCTCTCAAAGTCTTGCAACAGTACAAGCATTTAATCTAGTTTCTTGAGCTAGGAATCAATCTACCATAAGCCCATGCTAGATCGCCAAATCTTCTAAAAGGGATTGATGTATCACCAGCAGTACTTGAAGTTGAACTACCCTCCATTTACTTATAAAAATCAATTCAATTTATAAAGAAATTAAGAAAAATAAATTAATTGTATCTAGCAAACAAACATAAGCCAATACATACATGCAATAGATAATTCTATTAACTCAATCATACGTCTAACTATATGAATATACATTCAATTTGAGAAAACATAAAACAATTTCACCGCAAATTAAAAATCTCTAATTTTTATATGCCTAAATTGGGGAAATTCAAATTCAATAAAATGAAATGCAATTAATTATTCTATTATCTCAATCATATATCTAATTACCTGAATATACATTTTTCAATTTGAAAAAACATAACACAATTTCTCCTAAAATTGAAAAATTCATAATTTCTAAATCAAATGTAATTGATAATTCTGTTATCTCAAACATACATCTATTCACATGTATATCCATTCAATTTGGAAAAATATAACACAATTTCACTTAAAATTTAAAAAAATCTCCAATTTCTATATTCTTAAAATGGGAAAAATTCAAATTAAACCAAGTCAGATGTAATTAATGATTCTATTAGCTTAATCATATATTAAATTACATGAATATACATTCAATTTGAAAAAAAAACATAATACAATTTTACTTAAAATTGAAAAATCCCTTATTTCTATATTCCTAAAATGGGAAATGTTTAAATTCAATCAAATCAAATGCAATTGATGATTCTATTATCTCAATCATACATCTAATTATATGTATCAAATAAAGTTGAAAAATCTCCAATTTCTATATTTTTAAATTGGGAAAAATTCATACTCAACTAAATTAAATCTATTAGTTTAATCATACATCTAATTATATAAATATACATTCAATTTGAAAAGAATATATCAAAATTTCTTTTAAAATTGAAAAATCCCCAATTTCTATATTCCTAAATTTGGGGGAATTTAAATTCAACCAAATTAAATGCAATTGATGATACTATTAGTTCAATCACATATATAATTACATTATTATACATTCAATTTGGAAAAACATAACACAATTTTACCTAAAATTGAACATTCCCAATTCTGAAACCTTAATTTTTATCTAAATTTAAATTTCATTCAATTTATATGCATTCATATCAATTTTAACTTCTACAATGCTTACAATTGATTAATTAAACACTAATTAATAACTGGTTGAATGAAAATTTAACGAAATTGAAAAATCTCAAATCTTAAAGTTAAAAAATTTATTAATTTCAATTCAAATTCTTCAAATTGGTTTATTGAAATGGATGTACATATTAGAGGAATGCTAAAGTTTTCAATCACCTGCCTAAATCTAGCCTAAAAATTTAAAAATCACTAAAAAGAAAGATGGAACTCAAATCTATAAAAATGGGTTTTTTTAATGATTATTTGGTGTTATGTGAGGTGTTTTTAAGTTATTGAAGTTAGATGAATGTAATGAGGGAAGGATTAAACTCAAATGTATGAGTTATATGTGAATTTTGAGATTTAGGCAAAAGGGACAAAAAGGGCTAGAGGAGAAGAAGAGAAAAGAAAAAATAAGGGAAAGAAGGGTTGGCATTGATTTAAGCCATACATCGGTCAATCGATGCTTAGTCATCAATTGACCAATATATGGAAAATTTTTAAAAATTACAATTCAATTCCCCAACTTTTAAAAAATTACATATCAACCTTATTTTTGGGCTGGTATATTGGTACCAACCCAAAACTACCCGATACAGTATAGGCCCCAATCCGTACCGAGTATCATACCAGTGAAAAACTACTGTTACATACTGACTTTCATAATAATGGGTGAAACTACCTTAAACCACATATAAAAGTTCATTAATATGCACTCCTATCATATATTCTTATATCAATCCATCTTGATTTAACCACTTCAAGGAATCTCTAACAAGCCAAAAAGTGTTGTTTATAAGGAATTAATATTTCAAATCCTTCTTCATCTTCTCCTCTGTGTATATATGAAAATGACTAGCTCTGATTTCGATATAGGTCCTCTTCCTCTAATAGAGTTTGACGTCATCATCAAGATACATTACACTGACATTATCCATCTAACTATGGTCAATCCAACCCATCTATACAAGTTGATCAATGTACCAACAATCTATAATAGCTAATTGAAGTAGACCCTTGCTTGATCATAGCTTGTTAAGTTAACTTGGTTCATTTGGCATGCTTCCACCCTAACTAAATTGTATTACTCTTTAAAAAAGGCTCACAAATGGCTACCAAAATGTTCCTACAAGTGTTAGAAGGCTAACAACATTCTAATGTCAATATGGTGGAATTTGTAGAGATGTTAAAGTTAGGTCTTAAAGTCATGAAGTGATGATAACAAGTTATTATGGACTAGAGTTTTTTAGAGACTTGAAAAGAGAATCATTCAAAATTGATTTTGGAATGTAGAAAACTAGTTTTGTTATCCTACACATATATCTATTGCAAAACCTTCATTTTTCAATTAAGCTTTGGATTTTAAGAATTCGTCCATTTAAAGGTTGATAGATGTTGATTCCTTGACATCATATAAGACTTATCAATATAATTTACTCTTCGGATTTGAAATATATTAATTAATAGTGTAAAAGTAAAGTGAGAAGGCATCACCAATAAATATAAGTCCCTATCTCGTTAATCGTTTTAGATTGTATTATTTATTTTGTTATTATCTTTAATTAATTTTTATTTTATTTTATTTTTTTAATATCTTAGTTTAAAGGTTCAATGAAAGCGAATAAAGTAAACATTTAAAAAAATTTTAAATGACATTGAAACATCACGGAAGTAAGTAGAAAAATATTAGTGAAAAAAAATAAAATAAAATGGTTCTTGAACTTTAAACTCAATATATTATCTATAAAGATACATTACATATGTGATTTGTTTACTTTTTTTTTGTTTGCTTTTTTTTTTTGGGTGAAACATGTAATGAATATTTTAATTTCATGTGAACCTATTTTAATTAGTATGACAATTTTTAAATTATAAAACAAAATTTCACTTGAACTATCAATTCTAAGGAGCCTAAATCAAGTTTGTCTCAATACCTAGCTACTCAATATGAGCTCAAGTATAAAATAAACCTAAGAGCAATTTTTTTCTTTTTTTCTTTTCATATTTTTCAATAATAAAATAACTTCATGATGTGAATACGAGTATTAACTCAATAAAACAAATCAATGAAAGGTAAGGTAAGATTAAAAAATAAAAAATATATAAAAGTAATTAAGTAAAAAAATAGAATATAAAATTATCTAGGTCAAATCTACTAGTTCAAGTTAAAATCACAAGTTCATAAAACCTTAGGCCTTGTTTCTATTTTTGTTTTCTTTTTTATTTTTTAAACATGAATATTAAAAAAATAGTATAAAAACTGACAAATAACATAGAATAAAACTAAAAAACTGAAAAAAAAAGTATATAAACCAAAGCAAACACACAAATACCAATGAAAGCACACTTTAATCTAATTTGATTCAATGTAAAACAAAATTCCTATATCCATCTAATAAAGCATTTTGCAACTCTATATTCAACAAATTTCAATAAATCAATCCTATAATATTAACGTTATCCCATCCCAAGATAATATTCCAATAATAGAAAAAGAACAATATTAGTCATATATGACACCTAATTGGGGGTGAATTAAGTTCTTAAAAATATCTTCTACATTATTAAACTTAAGTTTTTTGCCAATTTAATTAAACGTGAAAGATAAAAAATAATTTAATTAATCAAAATAATAACAATAACTTAAACAATATAAATTAAAGGCATAAAAGTAAATGAGAAAGGGAAGAGAGACATAACCGATTTATTCTGGTTCAAAACAATTCACTCATCCCTAAATCCACTCCCCAACACCACTGTTGAGATTTTTGCAATATACAATTAAAACAAATATAACGTTAGATTTATAATCCTTTTTCAAGGCTCAAGGATAACCTTTCACTCTCCCCTTTGAGGTTAAGGAATAACCTATTATTTTCTTTTCTAAGGTTAAAGAATAACCTCATAACCCTCTTCTTTTTAAGGCTCAAGAATAACCCTTACAAGAAATCACTCACAATTTTCACCACAAACTCACAAACAACCCAAGAAAGCTTAATTCACTTGTACAATTCTTTCATAATTTTTCCATTGCATAAACCACTCTTACACATCCTATTTATACCCATTTTAAAGCCTTATAGCTATTTATAATCGTTGCCCAACATTATAATTCATTAAATGTTATATCCATTACAAAATATGCTCGTTGAAAAGTTACCAGTGCCTTTTCATTATGTTCAGTCGACTGAATGGGTCATTTGGTTGCCCTATCTCTCATTTGGTTGACCTTTAGGTCATTCAGTCAACCGAACTCCCTTGATGCATTAGCTTGTAGCGTCACTCGATATTTTTGGGATATCCTCTCCATTCTTCATCCAATTTCCATGAAATTTGGTTAATAGCTTCTTGACACATTTTTCTAGCATCCTATAAAATTTCATAACATTTGGAGATCTAAAAGTATGCCTAATTCCTTTCCCACTTCAGCTACGTAGATTTTTGAAGTAATCTAGCTTCCAAACTTTGTCTAAACCTAATCAACCAATCCAAAAACCAATTCCATTCACTTCTTAACATAAACACTCACTTATAGACCTATTAAATTCTACTCTTGAACTTGATCTTCTGTCTTAGTTTTTGTACATCTCCATCATGATTCATAAACTCCATATACATCTTTTATCATCAAGACTTAGCATACATGTACTTCATGACTTGATTTCTTCAAACCTATCTTAATATATAATAAACTCCACATATATATTAGCTAAAACATTTTCAGCATCAAAACAAAGGTAGAACCAACTCTTGGTTCATCAATCTCCCCCTTTTTTATGATGACAAAACTATGTGATATTGATACACAAAACAATCAAATTATACAACCAAACCAATCAATACATGTATATAAGAATCATATGCAAACATAACAAACAAGGAATTTGCTACCCCTTTCTCTTATATCACATCTACCATTCTACCCCTTTTGTAATCATCAAAAAGTATACATCCAATTACAAAAAAAAAGTGTAAAGCTTATATATTAATATGAAACTAGTCACAAATGAAAAGCATAATACTTTGCTACCAATAAGCACAATACATAAAAACATAATACATTCATCTTCTTCCAAGCATATATCTTAAACCAAATTTCAATAACATGTAAACAACACATCTTATTTTACAAGAAAAACATTTCTTATAACAACACTCCCCCTTAATATACCAAAATAAGCTTCAAAATACCATGTCACAAGTACTTAAAAGAGGGACAAAAATAACTAAATCTTGTTTTAAAAGTCTACAATCAAATAATCATCAAGATAGATACCAATTGTTGTTAAACAAATGATTAAAAATCACAAACTTGAAACTAAATATACAAAAAAGGAGACTCGTCTATACCAATTGTTGAAAAACACGATACCAATTGTTAAAGAACAAAAACTTGCCATCAATTATTCTAGTCATTCTTAATGAAACCCATTTTTAAAAATAATATACCACTTGTTAACCAACATCATAAGTCGTTGAAAAATAATTTATTGACACCAATTATAATATAAACAACGCAAGCCAATTAATGATATGATTAATTATAACAAGACAAAGACTATAATACCAATTGTTAATAAAACCCAAAAACAAACAAAGCATCAACACATAATCAAAAGCAAGGTACTAACCAAAAATCAAATTAACATCGCAACGCCATATATAACATGAAAACAATTTCAAGATACCAATTTAAATTTATTTCATACTTGACACCATTGTTAAAAGAAATATCTTAAGAGTCTCATCTCATAAATACTCTACCAATGACTCCCTTTAATCAAAATTCATGCAATCTCGATTTTCAATAAATCAAAATTTCATTACAAAACATAAGATGCATAAGAAGAGTCATAACATATCAAATCATTGAACTACAAATGTAGTCATGCTTGACTTTTAAAATGCTCATGGAAGAAATAAACTCAATTATGCAATTTAAATGAAGTTTTATGCTCCCCTTTAATACAAGCATAATGCTTCAAAACCAAAAGTTTCAAACATATGCGATTAAAGTATCAAATTTCGATAACCCCTTTCAAAGGTTCAAATGTCATTAATTTTCTACACATTCTCCAATCTTTAATGCCATGCTTAAAATATCGTTATGAGATTTTCCAAAAGCCAAAAGTTATGTCATGAGTCTAAACCTTTAATAAAATAAGACCAGTCCAAATCTCTAATTCTTTTTCAAACTTAGTCTTTTTTTATCTAGACTTTGTCTTTATGAGTCCAAACCTACATTTTAATTCATAATTAACAAAATTTAGGCATTTTTTCATCAAAATAAAGGTAAAACTACATTAAACTACATCTTATAATCTTATAAAATACACCCCTATCAGTTATTCTTCACTCGTAAAGGAAGACTATAGTGAAATTGGACGAAAGACTATAGTGAAATTTCTATCAAGTGGTTGCAAACTAGCTATGGTGAGGTTTGTATTTCGAAACACTACAAGTTGATTTTCATTTCTTTTTCCCTACTCCTTTTACTTTGTAAATTTATTTTTTAATTTAAGTTATATTGTTATTTTCAATTTCAATATGTTATTACTTCTCCTATTTCATTAAGAATATTTTTTAATTAGGAAAAATTCTTATAAAATATAGGGTCTCTTAATTCACTCCAACCCTTCTTAGGTTCTATATAATCCAAAAATTCGAGATTCACTTTGTGAGCAATCAACACAAATCTTGTGACTTGATAGTAGTATTTAAAATTATGAAAAATTCATGGTGGACTCTTTAGAATTTAAAAGAGATTCAACCTTAAATTCCTAAAAATACTTGACCTTAACATTTCTATAACATGCATTATTACCCTTGATAAAGGATTGAAAATACACTAGCCCTTGGAAATCCTTGTCGATTGATAGAACCATACCTTTGAGGGGATATAAGATAGGGTAAAAAGGAATACAAACATAAAAGAGGAAATTTTATTCGTGGAGCACCCTAAACATTATGGGTTAAGGAGACAAAAATGTGTTGCACATGTAAGAAGGGAAAAGAAACGAGGCCATTAAGCACTCTAAAAAAGGATGCAAGCTTATGAGGTAAGTAAAAAGTAATCCATTTTTAAATCATATTTTGAAGTCAACAGGGAAATGGATTGGGAAAATCTTTCTCACCCAACTCCATTAGGAAAGAGATTAATATAAAATAATTGTATATTCCACAAATACTATGATCATGACAATAAAGAATGTATAAACCTTAGGTGCATAATAAAGGAATAGTTATGCAAGGGCATTTGGAGTAATTTGTGAGTAGAGATGTATATTCCTATCAATAAAGACCTCTAATATATAGGCAGAGAAGGTTGATAGACATGAAAAGATCATACACCCATAGTTAAAGAATTAGAGATGGAAAGCCCACATACATGATCAATGTCGATATAATTGTTAATGCAAATAATGTTAGAGCGGGTCTCAACTAAAAAAATTGTTTGACACAACCAAATCAACGTTATAATAAATTTTAGTGGTAAGAGATGATGAACATGTTGAAAAATAGTATTTGATGAAAATGAAGAATTAGGCTTGTGTAACCCACATGAAAGTAAACATCATTAAGTTTAAAGTAAAATTAATCTTAGTTGATAATAGTAGTTCCCAAGACATTCTCTTCTATGATGGATTTAAAGAAATGATGTTTATGTCATAAAAACTTTGGTTAGCTTCCTTCTTACTAATTATGTTTGGTGGAAACTAGGTCTTTCATAAAAGGACAGTGGATCTCCCTATTACAATTAGAAAATATACTAAGTAATCTACTAAGATAATGGGATTTCATATAATAAAAAATCTTATTACATATAATGTTATATTTTTTAGACCATTGTATGTCATAAGAGATCTTCTAATACTATATCGATTATTTATGAGATTTTTCATAGATAAGGGAAAGTGGAAGGTCTCTAGAAACCATCAAGTTTTAAGATAATGTTACATGGCGTCATTGAAAAAGAAAAATACGCCTTAAAAATGAACATTAAAGAAAACATTAAAGAAATGAACCTAAGAGTTTTAGAGAGTGTAATCATGGTTAAAATCACTAAGGAAATCTAAAAAGTCAAGGTGGGAGACACGAACTACCACTAAGAGCAATCATGAGTAATGATTAGCACTCTAGAATGGTGAAATTGATAATAAAAAGATGTATTTACATCATCAGCTCATGTATGAAAGTGACCAAATCACATGTATGCACTTATAATTAAAACATATTTATTCACTTATAAGTTAAATATCAAACCTAATTTCAACCCCGTAAAAGAAAAGAAAAAAGAGAATTTTCCAAAAATAATAATAGGTAATGTTAGAGATGGTAAAAAAGCATATGCTTCAATAGGGAATAAATGTACCTAGATTGGCTATAAATGATGAAAAAATCCTTTGGAAAATGCTAGATGTGTCTAGACTTCACTTTCAAAGGTTTATTAATAGGCTTAAAATTATAAGAAGGCCATAACACAGATGATTATTTTCAAAATTAAATTGGTTAATGGGCTCAAATTAAAAGATCTTTACCCAAAGCCCAAATTAAATTCAGTTTAATAAATTTGTAATTCTTTTTTTATGCATTATAATAGTTTGTTCTAAAAGATGTGTGTGTGTGTGTGTGTGTGTGTGTGTGTGTACAAGTGAGAGAAATCTTTTATCTTCTGTTTAATGTTCTACCTATATATAAATGCATAATCAATCATATA